>OZ043913.1:18870987-19181741 GCA_964056405.1 Acronicta alni
ATTATTTTCCACCTTCAGCCTACTACCAGCATGGTACCTATTCTCCATAATTACAAGGCAAACATTTTTATAATTTTCTGTCACCAATATAATTAATATTATATTATACATGTCTATCATTTACACATGTATTTAACTCCAAAAACGCGAACGAATCTTATGATAACTTCATGGAAGATTTTCTGTTATTTTATAAATTGTGGTTCCCAAAAAAAATCATAACTGTTAAATGTAATAAACCGACAAAATGGATTTCTCGTGGCATAAAAATATGTAGTCAGAAACAAAGGCAACTACTTTGGACATACCGATTCAATCCTAATCCTAAAAATAAACTGTATCTAAAAAATTACACTAAACTGTACAAAAAAATAATAAAACTAACTAAAAAAGCACAAAATAACCATTACATAAATACGTCTAAAAATAAAGCAAAAGCAGCCTGGTCAATAATTAATAACTCCAAAACATGCTTTCCGCAAGAATCATCCTGACGATAAAAAGAGACGATTTACTTCTTACAAATCCTATACACATTGCTAATGAATTTAATAATTATTTTATTGATGAAATTGAAAATAACAATTCGTGTAATAATAAATACAACTTAAATAATACGTCACAATCCCTTTATATGCTGCCTGTTACAAATAATGATGTAACTAAAACAATTAATAACCTAAAAAACACAAATACTGTTGGTTACGACGGCGTGTCTACCAAAGTAATAAAATATGTAAAAGATTTAATAGCACCACCACTTACTCATATAATTAATTTATGCATTACCGAAGGTGTATTCCCCAGTAAACTCAAAACTGTTATAATTAAGCCTCTACACAAAAGAAATGATAAATCAGATATCAAAAATTATAGGCCGATCGCAAAAATTCCAATAATATCAAAGATAATTGAGAAAATAATTTACCAATCTCTTTACACATATTTTGAAAAGTATAAATTATTTTGTAACGAACAGAAGGGATTCCGCAAGAATACAACAATTAATATGGCATTATTTGAACTGATTTCTAAGCTTACAGCATCGGTAGATAAGAGAAACCCAATTTGTGCTATTTTCACAGACATGACTAAAGCGTTTGACTACGTAGACCATAAGATCTTGCTACAAAAACTTTATTGCTATGGTGTCAGAGGAAATGTTATAAAATTATTGGAATCGTATCTAAGCGATAGAGTTCAGTACACAGAGATTGATAGATTTTGTCCTAAAACTAAACTTGTTAAAACTTATAAATTAGAACTAAGGTGCATAAATTATGGGATTCCTCAAGGAAGCGTACTAGGACCGCTATTATTCTTAATATATATCAATGATCTTCCAAAAGCTACACTTCAAAAAATGGTCCTATTCGCAGATGACAGTACTGCCATAATTGAATGCAATAATACACAGAACTATCAGAATGATATTAACAATTCTCTTTATGAAATCATAGGATGGCTTAATGATAACAATTTAGTTATAAATCTAAAAAAGACAAAAGTGATGCACTTTCATCAAAGGCGAGAAAATCCGATTATAAATGTCTCATATAGATGCTGTCAAATAGAAGAAGCTAGTCATGTCAAGTTCTTGGGTATTACGATTGACAATAAGCTCACCTGGAAGCTTCATACAGAAGAATTATGCAAGAGACTCAGCCAATCCGCATATGCACTCTTCCAGTTGTCAAAAATAGTAAATATTGATACTCTGTTAAAAGCATATCACGGACTAGTTTGTTCAGTTTTACGATATGGGCTTATTTTTTGGGGGCAGTCCACTGATAGAGAACTAATCTTTAGAATGCAAAAGCGATGTTTAAGGTCAATGTGCAATTTAAATGTGACTGATAGCTGTGTACCATTTTTCAAATCTTTAAAATTACTTACACTACCATCACTTTATATTTTGGAAACGGCATTATTTGTTACAGAAAACTTACACCTATTTGTTAAATTATCTGATGTAAAAATATATCCTACTCGTGCTAAATATGCGAATCAATTATGTTATACAAAATGTAAAACATCTCTTATGAGTAAAAGTTTCCTTGGCATCGCTCCTAGAATTTATAATAAAATACCCGATCACATTAAAAATTTACCTATACTGAAATTTAAACAAACGTTACAGAAAATTCTAATTGATAATTGTTATTATAGTGTTAACGAGTTTTTAGATGACAACCTTTTAATATTAAAAAAAAAAACATATTTGTATGTCTTACCATAGACAAAACATAGCGCTATGTACAATTATTATTTTTTGTCTACTTATGTTTCACAAATAATAAATGATTATTATGATTATTATTATTATGATTATTACAGCCTTAGTACTTTATACTGACAACGTTCATTTGATTTTTTTTTCTCGTGTCTAGGATATTTATCAATCAGCCCTCGTATTACATTGAATTAATTTTGATTATTTAAAATATCATTCATACATGTATCCGCTTCATGGCCAAATCTATTACACAGAAAGCACAGAATAACTGTTTCTGGACATGTATAGTATTGGTGGCCTATTTTTTTACAATTGAAACATGTTACTACTGGGTTGGGGCTATGCACGGAGCTTCGGTTATGGACGGGACTGCGGCTACGTACGGAATCGGAGCTGCGCATGGGACTGCGGTTACGCGTGGTGCTGCTGCCAGGCATAGTGTTGCAGCTGGGTATGGGGCTGCGGCTGCGCGCATAGCTGCAGCTAGGCTCGGGGCTGCGGGTGCCCGCATAGCTGCAGCTAGGCTCGGGGCTGCGGGTGCCCGCATAGCTGCAGCTAGGCTCGGGGCTGCGGGTGCCCGCATAGCTGCAGCTAGGCTCGGGGCTGCGGGTACGCGCATAGCTGCAGCTGGGCTCGGGGCTGCGGGTGCGCGCATAGCTGCAGCTAGGCTCGGGGCTGCGGGTGCGCGCATAGCTGCAGCTAGGCTCGGGGCTGCGGGTGCGTACGGAACTGCGGCGACGCACAGAAATGCAATTAGGTATGGGGCTGCGGCAGCGCGCGGAGCTGCTGCTAGGCATGGTGTTGCAGCTGGGTATGGGGCTGCGACTGCGCACATAGCTGCAGCTAGGCTCGGGGCTGCGGGTGCGCACGGATCTGCGGCGACGCACAGAAATGCAGCTGGGTATGGGGCTACGGCTGCGCGCGGAGCTGCGGTAACGCACAGGACTGCAGCGACGCACGGGGCTACGGTGACGCATAGGTCTACAGCTTGGCCTGAGGCTGCGGCTGCGCCAACGCATGGGACTGCGGTGACGCATGGGGACGTGGCGTCGCTCGGAACTGCAATTAGACACGGGGCTACTGCTGCACACGGGACTGCAGATGCGCACGGAGTTTTGGCTGTACACGGAACTGCAGGTAGACACGGGGCTCCGGCCGCGCATTGGGCTACGGCTTTCCACGGGGCTGCGATTTCCTTCGGGGCTGCGGCTTCGCATGGAACTGGGGCTTCCCACGGGGCTGTGGTTCCGCATAAGGCTGCAACTTCGCATGGGGCTGCGCTTTCCCACGGGGCTATGGCTTCGCATAGGGCTGCGAATTCGTACAGGGCTGCGGCTTCCCACAGGGCTGCGGCTTCCCCCGGGGCTGCAGCTTCGCATGGGGCTTCGGCTTCGCACTGGGTTGCACATAGGACTTCGGTGACGCACGGAGCTACAGCTAGGCTCGGGGCTGTGGCTTCCCAGGCGGTTACGGTTTCGCATGGGGCTGCGGCTTTTCACGGGGCTGCGGCTTCGCATGTGGCTGCGGCTTTCCACTGGGCTACGGCTTTGCATGGGGGTGTGGCTTTCTTCGGGGCTTCGCACAGGGCTGCGGATACGCATGGAGCTGCAGCTAGACACAGGGCTGTGGCTATGCACAAGATTGCGGCTCTGGGCGCCATCGCTTGAGCTGGAATCATCATCACTTGACTTTGTTAAACAGCACAGAGTCGACTGTTGATCTTGTGACATTATCTGAAATGCGAAAGAAAAGGGGTTATTTGAATTTATTTATTCAATTATTCTTTTTTTACAATATTAGCACTTTAGGTGGACTTAACGCCACGTGGCGTTTTCTGCCAGTCTAACGTTGGGTTAAAACTAAGAATGATATTGAGTAGACACATATATCACTTCTCGGCTACCGTAGTAAGGAGAAACTAACTGATAATAAGTGATCAATCAGTAAACAAGACAATAACTTCCATAGGGAAAATATTTCTCAGGAGACCCTTAATATATCTATAACATCTTTAGACATCTTACCTAAACAAATGGCGATGGAAACTCTTACATCCGCAAATATTCTTAATAATAGTAAATATAAAACAGAAAAGTCCATATAAAATTATAATAACTTTTGGAAAAATGGACCACACATGGCCATAGACAAGTCATGCCCTATATTTTTAAAAGAGAAGAAAATAAGAGAGACTATGGCTCAAGAAAATATCACATAATTATGGAAAAGCCATGGTAAAATATTTAAATCAAGGAAAAATTTACTCTAAAGAAAATGAAATGGGCACATTTGTGCTGGAGAACCAAAACTTACAAGAAGAGATCACTTTTATTAATTAAACGAAACCAAATAACGACACAACAATTCAGTATATGGAGACAGAAGAGACAAATAATGAAAAATAAACCGTTTTAAGGAGCCCTATTATTATTATAAGCAACATTTCAACAGCAATAGAAATGTTAGCCAAAATCCTAAAAAAGTAATGTATAGTGATAAGTTGAAGACTACTATGAACAATAATTTCAATGAAAGATAGCATCAGAGCAACGAAAATCACATAAGGAATAATAATATACAAAAAGAAGAATGTACAGACTGAAAATGTACAAAATATAAGACAAAGCCTACTTTATAAGTTATAAAGTAAGCTTTGTCTTATCTTATAATATAATATGTCATATATTATAAGTAATAAAATAAAATACATAATTTAATAAAAACAAAAAGGCACGAATGGCTATCCACAACGGTGTGTTGGTACCTACACTTATGTATGGAAGTGAAAGTTAGGTATGGCAGAAGAAACATGAAAGTAGAATAAATGCTGTAGAAATGCGTTCCCTGCGAAGTATTTGCGGTGTAAATCGGAATGACAGATTGAGAAATAGTGTGATAAGAGAACGTTGCGGCTTAAAAGACGATGTAGTGACGAGAATTGAGAAGAATATGCTGAGATGGTTTGGGCATGTCGAGAGAATGTATGAAAGGCGACTAACAAAAAGGATTTATATGGCGAATGTCAGTGGAACGCCGAGAGGGGACGCCCTAGAAAAACTTATACCGACCTTATCGGTGAGGTTCTTCAAAAAGGTCAGGTGCATAGTACTCGCAATCGGCGTGTATGTATGACAAGATGTATGAATGTGGTCGAAGCGAAAGAAGTATGCAAGAATCGTAGCAAGTGGTATTCTTTAGTTTCTGCCTACCCCTATGGGAAAAAGGCGTGAGTGTATGTATGCATGTATGTACATAATTTGCTAATATTTCGTATGAGGAAAAATTATGTCTGTCATAAAGTTTATATTAGTGGAATGTAAGATCTTTTTATGCAATATTTTAGTAAAGGAAGTTGGTTAGAAAACATGTTTTGGAAATCATAATGGGTAGTGAACAAAAATGCGTTATTAATTTTATGCAATGGAACTCTGAAAGTCTTAAACCTAAATTAACCTTAATTAACCTAATATAATTAAATTAATCGCAAAAAAATCCATATTCCAGAAATTGCAAAGATACGTTTACTTAAGTTACTTAAAAAGAATTCTAAATGTACAAGATATTTAAATCTTTTTAAAGTACTTGTAGGTGGCTCCATCAAAAACATCTAAGAATTATATCTTTAGTAAGGAGTAGGTTGGACTTTGGGAGTTTCATGTATGACAATAGTGCTAAAACGAATCTACAAAAGCTAAATACAGTCCAAAATCAGAATTTACGGATAGTAGGTGGCTTTATTAAAGGCTTTATTAAGTACACCAATACACGCAATGGAGTGCGAGCTACCTCCATGGGAAATAAGAAAAAAAAATACCGAAGACTAAAGTATTGTTTTAGAGCTACGTCGTGGGCAAATAACGGTAATTTATCTTTATTAGATACTCTCATTGAAGATTCCACGTAACCAGTACTGGGAGAATAAGAAAAAGCCTCTACTAGCATGAAGTCGATTACGAAACAACTAAGAAACACAACATTCGTTCATCTTACCCATTAGACATGTTTAAATTAGATGTATGGGTCTCCTATATAGATATTAATGATGTTAAGCCTGTGCTGGAATCTGTGATCAATACCAAAAAAACATATGATTATAGTTGTTTAAAGTATGAGGTAATTAAGGAGTTACATTCGAAATATTTTAATTGGCATAAGTTGTATACTGATGGATTTAAATCTGTTAATTATTTAAGAGCTGCTTTTTATGATCTGATTAGAAATGTTAATACTTGCTATAAGATAAGTTAGCATGTCTCCATCATGGCTTTAGAACTCAATCACTCCCGCAATGTCAGAAGCCTTATTTATGTATAATGTCATATAAAGGTAGTAATTTTTACTGATAGTAAAAGCGCTTCATTTCTTTTAATTAAATGCTCAACAGGAAAAAGAAGTTTATCAATTTCATATAGAATAAAATTCTTTATAAAATCTTTATTGCTACTATTTAGCAAAAGTGTTACTCTTAAGTTGCAATGGGTTTCATCTCATATCGGTATAAAGGGCAACGATGCTCTCCCCAAGGAATTAATTTCGACATTTTACCCTATTATTCTGAGACATTAAACATTTACAAAATAAATTGTTATGATAGCTGGAAAGAATATTTTGACCTTTGGTTTACTCTAGTTACCTTATCCTTATCTTCGCAAACTTTTTTTGATGTGTGTACGTTGGGTACCCAAAATGCTCATGACTACGGTCGACTTGCAGCGAGGCAAATGTTCAACGGAGTTTTTGAACCTGTGTCCTACCGCTGTGTAAGCACCGATGAAAACTTGATTCGACAGTATGAACCAGAATCAAAACAAGAGTCGATGCTGTGATTCAGAAGAGAGAGAAGCCACCAAAGAAATTTAAAGTTGAGTAATTTACCTTCCGGCTTTACGATGAATCGCGAGTATTATGCAAATCTTTTGATCCAGGTGCAATAAGCTGTTATTGAGAAGCAAATCAAATGCAAAATCAGCAAAAGTATTTTGTTTTTTCAAGACAACGTGCTCATTCACAAGTGCCTGCCAGCTGTGCCCTGAAAGTAATTGGCTTCGAAGAAATTATAGTCCCGAACTGAACCCCCCAGTGACTACTTCTAATTCAACAAATTTAAAAATAAACTTACGGGGACAAAGATGAGATCGACGAATAAGACATGGACACGGCGGTAAATGACCATTTTGTAGAGAAAGAAGGATTTTTTAATGCCATTAAGACACATTACGAACAATATGAGAAGTGTATTGTGGTACAGAGAGATTACACCAAAATATAAAACATATTTTGTTTGGTTTTCTTTAGCCGAACTTTTGCTTCCTTTCGTATCTCACTTGAAAAAAGAAAATCATGGATTTATGTATCCCCTTCATATTAGCTTACGCTGCACAGACTCGGACACACATGAATACCTAAAAGTCCAAACTCAAGGTTATTCAGCGGGTGATGAAGCATTCTTGGTGTAAAAAAACAGATCGAATACGAAACACAGCATTGCGTTCCAAAAGCAAAATTGCAGACGTAGCTGAAATGGATCTGGACCAAAATGACGTGTCCCTTCGTCCAGCATACTCACCATGGAATCCTGATATTTCATGAATGTCAAAAAACTGTTCTGAAATAGTGCTAAATAGTGCCCAAAGGAAAAAAATAGTGCTCTTGTACTTGCGAAGTTATAGCCATAGTTCGATGAGTATGCTGGACGAAGGTTTCGCCCAGCATACTCACCTCCGTCCGGAGAATCTGTATACGCTTCAAACATAATTCATACTTCAAAAAATAGTTCCCAAATAGTGCCAAACGGTGCCCAAAAAGAAAAAACAGTGCTCGAATAACTTCGGAGTTATAGGCTTCGTTCAGTGAGTATGCTGGGCGTAGGTTCTACGCCCAGCATACTCACCTCAGTGCGCGAATATCGAACGAGCTATAGGTACAATTTACGTCTCAAAAAATTGTGCTTGAAATAGTGCCCAATATCAGTCCAATTTTTGCTTGACTTTTGACTTAGAAAACCATTAAATTTTAATGTAAACTTCTACATACTAACGTAAAATGGGGTACAGTCGTCGACACATGTTTTTGGACAAAAATATTAAACTTTCTAATTGTAGACTTCATGTTATTGGAAATAATTATGGTATTTTCTCACATGTCAAAAACTTTCGATTAAATGCATTATTATATATTTTATAAATAATAATAAATGAATGAAACTTTAAGCGTAAATGAAGTCTATTACTTCATTGCATTGTGTGTTTGTCTGAATAAAAACAGTCATTTGCAGCCAATAAAATTAATATCTTGAAAAATTGTAAAAAGGAAATTATACAGTTTCTTTTTGTATATATGTTGCAGGCAAAACTTATAACCAGTCAAAACTAGTACTGTGACATAGTTATACAAATTTTTAAAACCCGGGGTCCCATGCGACGCGCGAAGGCTTAATCATATTATTATAAAGTATTATTAAAATAATGTGTAATTAATAATATTGCGATTCTAAAGTAAATACTCCCTCTCTACTTACATAGACAATTAATAATTTACACAAGACAAAAATTGTTAGAAAGAAAGTTAATAATATTGTATTCGACTGTACTCAATGTAATGTATGTAGAAGTTTACAATCAAATTTAATGGTTTTCTAGGTCAAAAGTCAAGCAAAAATTGGACTGATATTGGGCACTATTTCAAGCACAATTTTTTGAGACGTAAATTGTACCTATAGCTCGTTCGATATTCGCGCACTGAGGTGAGTATGCTGGGCGTAGAACCTACGCCCAGCATACTCACTGAACGAAGCCTATAACTCCGAAGTTATTCGAGCACTGTTTTTTCTTTTTGGGCACCGTTTGGCACTATTTGGGAACTATTTTTTGAAGTATGAATTATGTTTGAAGCGTATACAGATTCTCCGGACGGAGGTGAGTATGCTGGGCGAAACCTTCGTCCAGCATACTCATCGAACTATGGCTATAACTTCGCAAGTACAAGAGCACTATTTTTTTCCTTTGGGCACTATTTAGCACTATTTCAGAACAGTTTTTTGACATTCATGAAATATCAGGATTCCATGGTGAGTATGCTGGACGAAGGGACACAAAATGACTACTAAGTGAAGCCCTAAAACCGATATACGATGTCATGGCAGACCAAAAAAGAGATTGCCTTACGACCTTGATATATCCAAATAGGTTCATATATAGCACACAGCCTTCCACTAATAAAAGGTTGTGGCAAATTCCCACGAGAATAAGAAAACTAGAAAAAACCGAACCCAAAATTACAGACGTAGCTGAAATGAATCTGGGCTGGCTATGTCGGTCGTATGTGTGATGATCGATGGGCCAAAATGACTACTAAGTGGAGCCCTAATACGATGTCGTGGCAGACCAAAAAAGAGATTGTCTTACGACCTTGATACTTATACTTGGCGTTAATAAATTAGTCAGAGCTTGTATAAAATAAGTAAGTTAAAGTCGCCCACTTTAAAATAAGAGATTAAAAAGTATCTGAAATAGTGGTGCTCGTATGAGCACAGTACTTTAATTGAAGTTGGTAGGAAATAGAGTCAATTACTCACTTACAGTTGCTGTCAGTTGTTTGCCTTGTCCGGTTACCGTATCTTCATTTCAATTAATGGCTGCCAGTTCCATCAACGTCCTTCGCGAACTCAAAGTTGAGGTTTACCATGCGCTGCCAATAAATGTTTTACCGAAGTAATTGCCCCTGAAATGAATAATTATAGCTAATGTAATTCGTGTTTGCAAAAAAATTATTGCGAGCAATGAATTCTGGTCAGTTACAAATGCTTAATTTTGTATCTTGCAATATCCGAGACAATAAGGCCTAAGCAATAGCCTCCCTACCCTCCTTGGCAACCTTCTTTCTCCTTCTCAATTTTAAAAATGTATAATTAGGTAGTTTTAATTGTAGTATTGTATTTTTAACAATATTTTTATTTATTAACTAAACGCGAGCAATAAACTGTAACCACTTCATGGCGCGTTACTCAAAACATTTTTTTACAATTCCTGTAAAATGTTATACGTTATGAGGTGTTATCATTTGAAAGGTAATAGTGTTAGCTTTCAAATAATATTAAAAAATGACAGCCTGTAAACGGTGTTAATTATTGACTGAATGAGTTTTCTGGTTGAATCTTGTGGGATTTCCTACCACTCTTCGTCTAAAGCAGTTTACAGGTCTTCTATCGATGCCGGAGCTGGAAATCTTCCTTTTACCTTTTCAGCTCGTCCACGTATGTTCAAATAGATTCAACTAAGGATTGAGGGCTGGCCAGTCTAGAGAGGGAATTCCAGGTAGGTACTGTGTAATCACTGCAGCGCTGTGGCAGCGGGCAGTATCATACATTACCAGGAAATCTTCACCTCTAAACTCGGCGTAGCACATGGCCTAGCAGCATTTCGTTAAAATATCTTTTTGCGGTTAGGTCCACTCCCCAACCTCCATCACGTATGAACATCAGCTCCAATTTTGTTTCAATAGAAATCCAGAACCATATCACACAAGACCCACGTCCGTAAGCCACCGTTTCTGCAAAACAGCATTTTGCGAAATCCTCCACCTGTGTATACCATACAGACACATCCTGGTTTCATCCAAGTACAGGATATCTCCATTACTTCATTTACCATTCTAAGTGATCGCGAGCAAACTGAAGCCGGGCTTGTCGGTGGGCTGGAGACAATTTAGATCCCATGGCTGGCCTTTTTGGGGTCAAGTTCGCTTCTTTACATGGTCTAGCTGTCCACTCACTGACAGCCCTCCCTCGAACTTTTTTCGACGCCAGGTGTCGATTTCGAAGAGAAGAGGTGACAATAAATCGATTATCCCTCAGCGAAGTGCATCGCTGTCATCCAGATCCTGATCTCCAGACTAAGTTTCCAATCTCTCTGATCTTTATGTATATCTTCGAGACACAAAACTGGCTCAGATAAAGCTGTCGAGCGATAATACGCTAAGACAACACTTCCAGTAAGTGTTGTCTCAGCGTATAAGCAGGTTCAGGACGACTTGAACGGCTTCTATAAGTGTGGTTTCCATTTTCTTTTAGCTTCAGTATTCTCAGTGACGTAAAACATTGGACTGATGACCAATTTTCATAAACGTACACGTATTATAGGGTTTGTTAGTTCTGAAACCCTGTAAAAGATATACTTAAAGAATAAGAATATAGAAAAATTTAAGTGGTCCCAGTTTATTGCTCGCGAGTATAGTGCTCAGTTCCTTTTGCCCATTTCCAAATCCAAAGTATCAATAAAGTCTTGCTTCATCTGGGAATTAAGTACTAGACCTCATACTCAGTCCTTGCGGGAAATATACCAATTTAGCACTACTCACTGATTAATCTAGATATTAGTAACTTAAAATTGTCCAAATAGGTTCCTATATAGCACATAGCCTTCCACTAATAAAAGCTTGTGGGAAATTCCCATGGGAATAAGAAAACTAGAAAAAAACGCGCTGTAGCGTTGCGTTCATCTAGTTTATCACGCCGCAGTAATCAGCTAGTAAAATTGGAAAAGATTGAATTACCATACAACACTACAAAAAATACCATACGTATCATTCCAATCCAACGTTTCATTTCTAAGTAAAATTACTAATAATGTATTTATTTATTGAACTTGTGCACCAATATAAGTATTAAAAAAATTTTTGAGATGAGTGAGCTTTATTTAAATGTGATGATGAGTGTTACCCGTTATCACTTTACACCATTAATAATATTGAATTTATACGTTCCAAATTTCCTTATAATACTATGGATACATACTCGTAAAATTTGTATGTTAAGAACTAAATAATTGTAGGTATGTAATCGTACAAATAAATTTTGATTATTGGTTGAATGTTGATTCGATTTACAAAGTTATTTTTCTTAATACTTTAAAGAAAAGTGAATTTATTTAGTAATTAAGCTATATAAAATGTAAACTATGATAAAATACATAATTATATTTCATTTTATCGTCACAATGAAATGACATATATGGATTGATTTTGCAGTTTCTTAATAAATAGGATAGAGAAAAATATTTGGACTCACCTTATTGAATTTGTGTGAAAAACCATGACGCTTTCATTTGTAACAGCACGATGTTCTGTATTGACTCACATTATAGACCTCTAATTAATAAAATAGAAACACACAAACTGATACATAAATCTAGATGCACTTATATCTGACATATATTAAAAAAATCGGACAACCAGTACTAAACATGTTTGTACTACAGTCGGAAGAGAAGGGCGTATCCCTTTGCAGACACAAAAGGGAGCTCGAGTCGGCTGTCCCGAGTGAAGAGGAGGCGCATTACAAACATTGATTTATTACTTATGTCGTACACTAGGGAAGTGACACGGACAATCGACTAAGCGAAACGGTCAAAAATCGGATACCTATTAAAATGTTATGGCTACAATATCATATTTAAATTATCTATACTCCATTTCCATTTCATTTTTTACGGAATATTATATTAAGGAAACATTTTGAAATGGAATTATAAAAAAATAATGTCTTTGGTCGTCGTCTTTCCTTCTCTCAGAGTTACTGATATCGATCTGCCGTTTGACATCTCAAGCACAGATAACAAAAATGCCATAAAATTTTTGCTATCTGTTTCATTTGATTACGGATCTGTTCAGTCTACAGGATAATGGTGTAGAGAACATTATTAAGAAAACGACATTATTTAATAAAGGTCAACACTAAAAAGAATAACAATTTTAAACATATATAACACGTAGCCAATAAAGGATTTTTTGTTTTGTTTTTGACCCTTTTGTAGGAAAAATGCGTAAATTTTTTATTCGTACAAACATACATTAAAAAATGGATATTTGCAGTAGATACGTAACCATGCAACTAATAGTTCGGGCGGTAACGGTGCATTTTTGGTAGTGATTTTACCCCGATCGACTGTTATCTATTTTGATAGATTTAATACTATTATTAAATCAAATAAACCTCTTGGTTTATTTGATTTAATTGTAAGAGTCAGCTGGTCCACCACGCTGGGTTTGGAAGGAAGAAAGGCTGTGTGATTTTTTTAAGAAATTAGTACCTCGACAAATTTTTGTTATTGACATCATGACATGACAAAATAACGTCAGCTGCACCGTGGATGTTGAAATATGCGTCAGCTGCTAGTTTAACTTGAATGAAAATAAAGACGAGAGAGAAGAGAAGTCATCTATGTTTACAGAAGTAAAATACCAGCACGAAATCTCTGAAACTACTAACCCACCAACTTTCGGCATGCCTTATAGATATAGACAGCAAAAAAATTATAATGGGAAATTTTCACGAGATTGGGACTTTCGTAACTTAGAATGAATGAATGAACGTGTGTAGCGTATAAAACAGTGCCCAGTATTCAGCACTGTAGTGTTTCAAATTTATAAGTCGTTCAGAGAACGACATTCAAAAAATTTTCGTACTCGAATTTTCACTTAGAGTTTCTACGCGAAAGCGCGGTCTCCGCGCTAGGCGAACTATTTTTATAACTGAATGATAGATGGCTCGCTAGGGTGTTGGTAAATCGTTGTAACGAAACCATATCGCGATTCAGCCGGATGGTACAGCGCCACCTAGTCACGTCTCAGGAGGCTGTCCGGTACCTACCCTATACAAATTATGCTTATTCATGCTCAATTTTACCATTATTGGATAAAAAAAAACGATGAAAATGCATTAGCTAATCAAAATTAAATAGTTTCTTAAATAATCGTATGGAAACTTCACAATTCATTTATGTAATTACCGCTGGCAATATTTTAACTTGGGGAGCTTTTTTAAGTGATCGGATAAATTAATGCATGCATTCGTGGATTACTTCCCAAAGTTGATTATTCTCAAATTAATTGTTCTATTTTGCAAATTATTTCTTATTGAATTAATTCTATATTTCTTGTTCGTAAACACTATTCATTTATCGAGCAAGAGCTTTTGCCACCAATAGTTGGTTTTGCCTTTGCTACACATATTTAATGATACTGCCAACGTTTATATTTATACTATAAATGAAGTTTTAGTACTGTATATCAAAAATAGACTTCTGTGTCATCAGCAGAGGAAATAAGGGGCAGCATGTTACTCTATCTACTTACATATTATTATATTATCGTAATCAGCTTCCATACTAACCAGATGCGGCTGAACTCATAATTTACTTAAAGTTAGTTGCCGCCGAAGTATAAAATATCTTCACATTAGGCCGACTTGACAGAATTTTGTGGTAATAGTTGTTAGGAAAAGGTTCATATAGTTATTTCGCATTTTTTTTCAGAAATTCACCAATAACATCGGAAGTTTTGTGATTTATAATAGTTGTTCATTTTAGCGCCGCGTATATATATATTTTTTATTTATGACAACGCATAACTTTTTACAGTGTAGTCCAATTTTGAAAATTCCATTTTTATTCGAAAGGGTATACCCCGAAGTTGGTCCCATATAAATACAGAAAAAAATTGCAACCCTAAGGGTAGGAAAACGACGAAGGAGATGGTTGATTGTTCAGTCACTGATTGTAAGGTATGACCACGCATAACTTTATACAGAGTAGTCCGATTTTGATAATTATTGGATAGCGTGTTCGTCGAAGTTGGTCCCATATAAATTTGAAAAAAAAATCCTACTATGGGTGGGAAAATAGGGGTGATTTAGTGTTCACTCACAGATTTTAATGCTGAGTTGTGTATTACAATTAAATTAAAAATAATCATAAATTAAGCATGTACCTAGTAATTAGTAGACAATAACTACAAAAATTATAAAAACTTTTTAACAAAAAAAATAATCCGCCGAAAAACTGAAAAGGAAAAAAGTTTATGTTTAACTACTTCAGGTATACGATTCAGATAAAATTTGGCATATTGATATACATAAGTTCAAACAACCCGCCTATTGATATCGAAATTACACAAAAAATGGACTGGAATGGAGTGGTATGGAAAATTTATTGGAATGGCTAATAAATGGAATGAACGTCGTTGGCAGTCGTTTCGTATAAAATACTGATACTCAGCCAGATCTGCTAAGACTATTAAAAAGTGAGATGTACCTAATCATATTAATTTAAAAAATATGTAATGTAATATATGAAAACAAAGGGATTATTCTCGGCGGATATCGTCATCAAGCCGTATATTAACCCACTATATTGGGCACGGGTGACCTCTCGAAATGAGAGAATTCAGGCTATAGTTCTACTAGGCTAATAACCTCGTAAGGCAACAAATTATACAGTAAATGACGCGACTACATTTTTGAGTGTCGTACATATTGAATAAATTCCATAAATCTCGAATTTAATTTTGCTAAAAGTTTTAAGTACATTAAGGCCCTCTACATAAATCGAATAGAACCCGTAACTACACCTTAGGGAAAAGAATTTCCCCACCTTCACGCTAGATAGTGCTTTTACAAATAAAACCATATTACCTGGTTAGATGAAAGAATATCATAATTTATGTTGGTTTTCAACTGAAAATCACATCTTAGTAGTTTAATATTAAGTTTTTAAACAAAATCCTTAAAAAATACTAGTTTGATGAAAGGTATGAACTTTAGCATTAAAGTTAAAAGGGTGCGTATTTTCGTCTCGCTTCCCTCCGCAACTTTTCATATGGGTTGAAAGGCGCTGATATTGCTTAGTATTCTTAAAACTCTGATATAGATCGCATTCAATAATAAATAAGAAAAAATGCAAAATATCACATCAAGACAAACATAAAATAAGTCTTTTATTTTATTAAGTAATGATATTTAAGTTTAGTAGTCCGCAAATTGCATGAAAAATATTTGAAAATTAAATCCTGCATCGCGCAAGTGAAGTTTTCACTCGAATTTCTAGTGAAGACGTTACAATGAGCTTCATCTGGAGGTCCCTGTGGCTACTTCGGAAACCGGCCGACATCGGGAAGCCGGTATACAAAAATTCCAAAATAAGTAGCGGTGGAGTGTAAAAGGAATTCGTTTCTGATATACTTCTCCTTCACTATATGAGTTCTTTAGCTAGAGATAGCTGAGAACATTGTTAGATGCTCTGTTCTATGCTATGAGCTCAACCCCACGAAAGTAGCACATTTGACCTCTTTTTGTGTTTTATTATTTTTTTGCTCACATCCTCAAAACATTTTATTTTGTTTATTTAATTTGTTTCACAGAAAGGTTACAGACTAATAACAAACAATAAATTAAATCATATAGGTAGGACATTTACTAATGACAAGCTTTCACGTGTATATATCTGGATTAAGTTTGCAAACCAGTCATAGGCAGAAAATAAAAATGAAGTAAGTAGATTATAATATATGTAAGAAAATAGCTATAATTTTGAGCCGTTTGGGGTCAAAACGCTTGGGTCGTGGGGCCCGAGTGCGCGACTCCTTTTTAAAGAAATTACCAAAAAACTTATCGACGCTTCGCGCGACCAGAGGGCTGGTTTATTCTTGGGTCAACGAATTAGCATTGCCATTCAACGTGGCAATGTGGCCAGTCTTCTGGGAACGTTACCAGATGACAGCGATGTGGAGGAATACTTTGACGCTTGGACGTGATAATTATTTATTAGTTCTTTTCATTTTCCTTTTTTTTTGTACATTATGAAATTGATAATAAATAAAATTTCTTAATAAAATGTAAGAAAAAAATTTAAATAAATTAAAAATTAACTTTTTGATAAACGCTTTGATTTTCGATATAGATAAGTTCTTTTTTTATAATACTGAAAGTATTCATAGATTGTTTGTACTTGGAATAACGGAAACTAACCTTATGGGTACTTACTACACAAATAATAATATAAATTCTTATACAATATGGAATTTCAGTACAAATTACATTTTTATTTTTTATTATTTCCCTTAAGTATTGAAAATTGTTTTAAGATATATTTGAGACACTTAGAGTACTTTGAAACTAAGTAGTAATTTTGTTTTTGTTGAATTATCTTTTTAAGCGCCTCATTTTGTGAAGTTTGTAACCTAAATTTAAGCTCAAGAGGGTCACTGTCATGATTGTAAACTAGTTCAACAGATGTTAAAAAAATACAAGGCAGATTAAATTTCTTTCCGAATACCAATTCAAATGGTGTGTAATTAGTAGCGCTATGTACGGGGGTGTTATATAAGAAGCACCAGTAGGCTAACCATGTGCTCCAAGATTCGGAATAATTATTGGACTGTATTCTTAGATATGCTTTCAATTGTTTAGGCTGTAGAATTTAGCTTATTTATTTTTAATAGAATACAAACCTCTGTCATTGTTTTACTGATAAATTCCGCTTATCTGTCGGTTGCTATACAGGTAGAGACACCATGCTTAAGAATAAATTAACAACTTCATTGGAACTTTTCGAAGCGAGTGGAAAAGATTTTTTAAAGAGTGGTGAAGAATCTTTGACATAATCGTGAATATCGCGCTCCATATTGGGCCAAAAACAATATTTATAAGTATTTAACATTCCCCTAGTAACAGCGTAGGCCCTCGTTGGTAATTAGTGTAAATAAAATCGTTTGGTGTTATTATTAATAACCTTTCTTGTTGATATTTATTAATAAACCTATGCTTGCTATGTGTTTCTCAAGTCCGATCAAGAGTCTACAATGCCCCCTCTGAACCGTCCTAATCAAAGGCCCGCCTTTGACGACGTCGAAAAAGCCGAATGCCTAGCCGACAGTCTAGAGGCACAATGCTCGCCTAGCACTCTACCAGTAGACAAGGCCCACCTCAATGAGGTGAACGCCGAAGTCGAACGTAGAGTCGCCCTCTCGCTGTCCCCCGATAACCCTACGGCCCCCGTAAGTTCCACTCCCTCCCCCGCCCCCGACCCAGACGATCCCGTCCCCCCCGTCACTGCGGACGAAGTTCGGTCGATCGCACAGAATCTACGACCCAGGAAAGCCCCCGGCTCAGACGGCATCACCAACAAGGTGGTTAAGCTCTTCCCCGCCTCCCTGATCATTCTGATGACCGCCATCTTCAATGCGGCATTAAATAATAACATCTTCCCACAAGTGTGGAAAGAAGCTACCGTCATCGGTATCCCTAAACCCGGTAAACCCAGGTCTGAGCCCTCCAGTTATCGCCCCATAAGTCTCCTCAAAGTCCTTGGGAAGATCTATGAGCGGCTTATCTATGCCCGATTAAAGAACTTTGCCGAATCCCACAATCTCATTCCCGACGAGCAGTTTGGTTTTCGAACCAAACACTCTTGTATCCAAGTGCATCGCATAGTCGAACATATCAGCGCTGGATTCCAGCGCGGAATGACGACTGGCATGCTATTCTTCGACGTGGCGAAAGCCTTCGACAAGGTCTGGCACAATGGCTTGATTTACAAGCTATATTCATTCAACGTGCCAGACCGTCTCGTGCTCATCATACGAGATTTTCTGTCGAATCGCACCTTTCGCTATCGTATAGAGGGTAGCACACTCTCGTCCCCCCATCCCATCCGAGCCGGAGTCCCTCAGGGCTCCGTGCTCTCCCCTCTCCTTTTCACGCTGTACACCAGCGATATTCCAAAAAGATCCAAGTCGCAGTTGGCTCTATTCGCTGACGACACGGCTATATATTATTCCGGCATCAGCCTAACAAACATCACCAAAATTCTCCAATCCTCGGTCAATGCCCTAGGGAATTGGTTCAGAAAATGGAGAATAGAGGTGAATCCCTCCAAGAGCGCGGCGGTTCTCTTTCACAAGAGTTCCGACCTCTCCGCTCAAGCCCAACCCATCTCCCTCTTCGGCCAACAGATCCCTTGGGAAAAGAAAGCCAAATACCTGGGCGTGGTTCTAGATTACCGACTTACGTTCCGAGAGCACATAAAAACGGTGCGTTCGCG
This sequence comes from Acronicta alni, assembly GCA_964056405.1. NCBI lineage: Eukaryota > Metazoa > Arthropoda > Insecta > Lepidoptera > Noctuidae > Acronicta > Acronicta alni. The sequence goes on from OZ043913.1 coordinate 18,890,095, forward strand.
CGCCGCTTTTGCTCTAGGACGTCTACATGGCATGCTCAATGCACGCAGTAAACTCTCCCTCAAATACAAGGTGAGAATTTACGTGATGTGTATTCGCCCCATCATGACCTATGCGAGTGTCGTATTCGCTCACATAGAAAGTCCCGCTATCCATAGGATGCAGACCCTCCAAAACCGATTCATGCGCAAAGCCACGGGCGCCCCTTGGTACGTGCGCAATAGGGACCTTCACTTAGACCTAAAACTGCCTACCATCAAGCAGTTTATGAAACGCGCCTCTAAGCGCTATTTCGATTTGGCCCCCCTTCACCCTAATCCCCTTGTGGTCAGTAGCGTAGACTACAAACCCTCTCAGATAAGTAGAGTGCGCCGCCCAAGGCACGCACTCACTTACCCTGACGACCAAATCACCCTAGCGCAGGAGTCAAACAGAGTGACTAGCACTCTCAAAACACACGCACAAAAACGCCGCCCGATATACCGTCCTCGCCGGCGAGGCCCGTCGCGAAGGCCCCTTAACGGTAATCCTCCCCGTCCCTTGCTCGAGCCGGCCCGTGCCGAGCCAGTAGCTTTAAATTCGCCCCAAAATAATTTAAACCCAGATCCAGCCGTCCCTAGCTGTCCCCCTAGCAACGCCCTAAGCCGAGGTCCGTGTCCCGCAGGGGACGCCCTTAGCTGTGTTGCTTAGTTTATAAGTTGCCCCTGGCCGGAGGCATTTGGTGCCTCGCCACCTAGTCCGGTTAAGTTTTTAAAGCTCCCTCGAGATAAAAACTATGTCCGTCAAAAAAAAAAAAAAAATATGTGTTTCCTTGACTTGTGGTTAATTAGACCCTTCGACAGTGGTAACCATACCATCCGAAGAACTGTTATTTAATAATTTCCTTTTTTGTCCCCTAGTCATAACAATAATAACATGTACGCCTTTATTTAAACTTCGGCTGGCATAATCGACCATCTTTATTCGACAAAACGGCGCCCAGCGCATATACTTACGCATCTGTTTGTAGGGTGAATGTGTTGTTACTCGAACAGTCAGTATATTGTAGTATTGGAGAAGATTCATTCATTCATTCATGGGGTGGGCTATTTCACCAAAATTCTTAATAAACTTTCTATAGTAATTTACAAACGCGACCACGCATTTTGTCACATCTACTGTTTGTGGAACCGGATAATTTTTAATAATATTTATTTTTATGGGTTTGAGAGTAGGTATACCACTATCAGTATTAATATAACCCGTGCATTTTTAAAATTAATAGCGTTTAATTTCAAATTAACTGTTCGAAGCTGCGCAAAAATATCTATTAGATTTTTATTATGCTGATTGAGTGAATTTCCGGACACGACTAAATTGTTTCGGCGTTTTTCATAGAACGTTAAGGCATTTTTCATAGTTATGGAAACCCCGCCCTCGCTTCATATGGATGCAATACACTAAGCATTACACCTACAACAACAATCATTTAACTTAAAAACCTTTCTCTAAATCACTATCTATAGCTGAAAACAGCATTAAAATCCGTTGCGGAGTTTATAACACTTAAGCGTACGGACAGCTGGAGCGACATTGTTTTATACTATGTAAAGATAGCAAGATCTTTTTGGTTTTATTACAATGACACAAATTAGTTGTTAATTTTATCTAGTTTTTATTTAACTAGCAATGTTAGTATATAAGTATAAAGTTGTCCATTGGAAAACCATTTTCTTTAACCACTTCAGTTATCCGATTCAGATAACAGTTGGCATATTGTTATACAAAAGTTCAACCAACCCGCCTATTGTTATCGAAATAACACAAAATTTGGCCATCGATGGCATAAAATAACGGATGTTCAGCTGCATCTGCTTAGACTCGACTCCGAATCAAACATAATAACATAAAAAACTAACGTAACATTAGGGATATCAAATAAAAAATGGGTTTCTTTAATTAATAAAAACTAAAAATTATTACCATACTTTTTATAGATATATAATAAATGAAAACAGGAAAGGATTCTTCTCGGCGGGGATCATCAATCAATCAATTATTTATTTTGTCAAACATAGGTGTTGTATACAGATAGAACATTATTATTACAAATATGGCTCTCTATGTTTTGCCAAAATGGCGCACAAAATTTAGGGAATCAAATAAATACTTATTCCGTCAATTAAATCAGAGATGAAGCATGTCAATATAAATTAAGTATTATAATATTTTCCATAGTAATAATTTAATAAAATTAATGTTCAGAGTAGGCCTTTTTAAACACGTAAATTCGAATCGCACTAAGAAGTTGCCAAGTTTCGACTTGGACCGCAAATCTTGGAACCGACTGAAACGGTTCCGTTCCAACCATGGGAAAACTAACCACCACCTCTATAAATGGGGATTAAGAGAGTCACCACAGTGCGATTGCGGAGCACCTGACCAGACCCTGTCGCATGTGGTAAACGAATGCCCACTTCGCTGTTTTCCCGGTAGAATGTCGGAAGTCCAATGTCCAATGTCGACGCATGGTGTTTTTGAGCGACTGATAACTGGCCATACCTCATTATTTTGGAAATTAAGTTGGGCCTACGTCGTAGCACTACGGTACAGTGCTACGCCGTAGGCCTAACTTCAGTGCGTATAATTCTTATACGAATTCGTACATTTTATTTAAAAATTGATATGTGCAGAAGATACGTAACCATTCAACTAATAGTTCGAGCGGTAGCGTAGCATTTTTGGTAGTATCGACTGTTATCTATTTTGATAGATTTGGTACTACTAATAACTATACCAAGTCACTGGCCAGCGTGCTGTATTTGGAAAGAAAAAAGGCTGTGAAAGTGGTTTTTATAAGAAAAATAGTACTCCAACTGAAATATTTTGTTATTGACATCGTAGAGAGTTGAAAAAAAAATGTCAGCTGCCCGTGGAGGGTGGATTATGTATGCATCAGCGGTTAGTATAACTTATAAAAAAAACTGATATATATCATCTATGTATATATAAGTGAAATACCGCTTACTCACTCACGAAATCTCAGAAAATATATAACCCAACAACTTTTGGCATGTAGATATAGACAGCTATAAAATGATATTGCGAAATTTTGTACGGGATTGGGAATAACTTCGACTTCACTTAAATTAATGGAACACTGATTCATAGCACTACGAGTGTAGACTACGTAACAGTATTCAGCACTGTAGTGTTTCAGATTCATAAGTCGTTCAGAGAACGACATTCAAAAATTATGTGCTGGAATTTTAGCTAGTCTCTCGCGAGTGCGCGGTCGCCGCGCAAGACGAACTGTCTTTATAACTTAATGATGAACGGCTCGCTCGGGGTGTTGGTCAATCGTTGTAACGAAACCATATCGCGATTCAGCCGCATGGTACAACGCCACCTAGTCGCGTCTGGGGAGGCTGTGTGGTACCCGTGGCGCTACCGTCGCGCGGACAATATGTAAACTACCCTATACAAATTATGCTTATTCATGCTCAATTTTAAATTTATTTGATAAAAACAACCATAAAATACATTATCTAATCAAAATTAAATAGTTTCTTATATAATAGTACGCAAATACCTACCTCACAATTCATTTGTGTAATAATAATTGTGATTACCGCTGGCAATTTTTTAACTTGGGAGCTTTTTTAAATAATAAGTGATTAAATGAATGAATAATTTGTGGATAACTTCCTAAAATTGATTATTCTCAAATTAAATTGTTCTTTTCGCAAATTAAATTTCTTATTAAAACTTATTTCTACATACATTCTACATTCTATTATTCTGTATATTTCATGGTCACTTTTCATTTATCGAGCAAGATTTTTTCCACGAACCGTTGCTTTTGCTTTTGCTACACATATTTAATGATACAGTCAACGTTTTGTATTTTATACTATAAATTTAATTGTGAAAAAATCGACCAATTTTAGTATTGTATTCATCAACAATATCAGCAACAGCCTTCTGTTTCAGCAGAAATGAGGGGCAGCATGTTACTCTACCCATATCTCATCTTCACTTACCTACTTAATGCGATAAAGTGACAAATGATATTTATTTCTGTAAATAGATCTTTTAAAGACACTTTTACAAGTCAATATTTTACTTTTTTTAAGCTGGTTCCGTCATTTCCTAGCTGACAACCTCTGAGAAGAAACGCCAAAACTCAGAGAATCATAGTCTCTTTTAAAGTCCAGACATAGAACAGTAACAACTATGTGTCTTACAATATAGGGCAAAGTCTGAAATGGCCTTTTGAAGAAAGAGCCATAGCAGCTTTGAGTAGACCAGTCCCAACCGACAGCACGCATCCATCAGTCATTGTGTGTGTGTCTCAACCATAATTTAGGCAGCTCAACAACCCGTCGAATGATGATACCAGATCAGAGGAACATTTGCGTAGGCCACTTAAAAAAAAATCAGAATTACTTAGTACACCTACTTACATTACTTTAAGAACTTAGTTATTATGGTTAAATAAGAAACGTTTATTATTTTTTGCTTTTCAGTTTTTCGGCGGTTTAATTTATTTGTTAAAAAGTTTTATTTTATAATTTTTTGTGGCTATAATCTACTAATTACTACATGCTTAATTTATGATTACTTTTGATTTATTTGTAATACACAACTCAGCATTAAAATCTGTGAGTGAACAATAAATCACCCCTATTTTCCCACTCTTAGGGTAAGATTTTTTCTCCAAATTTAAGTGAGACTAAGTTCGAGATACAACCTATCCAATAAAAAAAGAATTATCAAAATCGGACTACTATGTATAAAGTTATGCGTGGTCATACCCCAGAATCAGTTAGTGAACAATCAATCATCTCCTGTTTTCCTACCCTTAGGGTTGGATTTTTTTTTCTAAATTTATATGGGACTGACTTCGCGGTATACCGTTTCCAATAAAAAAAGAATTATCAAAATCGGACTACACTGTAAAAGTTATGCGTGGTCATAAAAAAAACATACACGTTGACTTGAGAACCTCCTTCGTTTTTTGTTTTTCGTTGTTTGAAAAGAAAATAATTAATGATATTGCCATTAACAGTAAGAGCTGACCAGCCCCGACAGATGGCACCCGTTCACGAGTATGACGGGTGTATCGGCGTTGTTCGACTCAAACATGTTGCAGGGAATAAAACGACCCGACACACAACGTCACCGTCGCAGGACATTTTAGTGAGCACGACAAGCGAGTTTGCGCATTTCACACGCCATTGAGAAAACACTCACTAAACACTCACAGGCATGCAGGTCTTCACAATGTTTTCCTTTGTCGTTGAAGTGAGTGATAATTAATTATCTAATACGCACATGATTTCGAAAAGTGTCTTGGATTTTAACTCGAGACCTTCGACTTGGAAATCCAAAGGTCATATATTATCACTAGGCTATCACTGCTGTTACTAAGCACTATACTACCGAGAATAAAATTGTGATTGGATGTTTCAAATTAAGGTACACTTACTTGTGTTTGTACCTACCTTAATTGTACCTTGTAGTTCTTGACTTGTATCTATGTTATAAAGCTACGAATATCTCGATCACAGCGCACTTTAACAAAACAAATTATACATTAAAAGACGCGACGATATTTTTAGTATTATTTTGAATAAACTTTGCTAAATGTTTTCAATAAGTTAAGGGCCCTCTACATCAATCGAATGGAACCCGTAAATACAGCTGCGTAGAGAATAATTTCCCCCCTTCACGCTAGAGAGTGCTTTTACAAATAAACCCATATTAACTGGTTAAATGACAATGTCGAATAAGAAACAATATTAATATGTTGGTTTTTAACTGCAAATCATATCTTAGTAGCTTAATATTAAGTTCATATACATAATTCATAACAAATACTAGTTTGATTGACGGTATAAACGTTAGCATTAAAGTTAAAAGGGTGCGTATTTTAATTTTGCTTCCCTCCGCAACTGTATTCATCAAGGTTGAAGGGCGCTGCTATTGCTTAATATTGTTAAAACCCCGGTGTAGATCGCATTCAATCATAAATAAGGTAAAATGAAAAATATCACATCACGTCAACGAAATAAAATAAATATTTTATGTTATTCTGTAGATATAATTGAGTTCAATAGTACGCGATTTGTATAAAATAAATATTTGAAACTTAAATCCTGCATCGCGCAAGTGAAGTTTTCACTCGAGTTTCTAGTGAAGTCGTAATAATGAGGTTAATCGGGAGGTCCCGTGGCTACTTCGGAAACCGGTCGACATCGGGAAGCCGGTATACGAAAATTCCAATATAAGCAGTGGTGGAGTGTATAAGGTATTCACAGATTCTGATACACTTCACCATGGCAGGCGCTTCTCAGCCATATAGCTATAACCTATAGCTGAGAATTATATTAGAGACTCTACTATTGAGAGCTCAACCCCACGATAGTAGCACATTTGACCTCTATTTTATGTTTTATAAAAGTATTTTTTTTAACTTTTTGTTTTTTCTTTTTTTTTACATCCTTGAAACATTTTTAAATTAACTTTTTGATTTTATTTTAAAATAGGTACCTACTTTTTTATAATACTGAAATTCCTCACGGATCACTTGTACTTGGAATATCGTAAACTAATCTAATATATTCTTACTATGTATAGACACTTATTTATATAATTATAGTTTGTATTTACATAACTTTCAAACAATATTCTCCCAGTTCCCCTCTTCCCGGTTTTTTTTGAGACATTAATTTTATTATACTTAATTATTAAATATGAACTTCATATATTACGAAATTAAAATAATGTAAACTGAATTAAGAAAACTTTACCAATTTTTCAATGAAAAAGTCAATCAAGTCGGGCATCTTGATTTTTGGCATTCAGGTCCACCAAACCTGTTGGCCCTTGGATCATTATTTTATTAAATTTGATTCAGAAAGATATTTTACCATGAAAGTTACATACAAGTCAGGTTGGCCGAGTGGTCTAAGGCGCCAGATTAAGTCCTGGTTCCCGAAAGGGAGCGTGGGTTCGAACCCCACACCTGACATAACTTTTGGTATATATTTTTTTAAAAGTCATCAGTATCATCCATTTAGAAGGTTCAGTTTTAAAATAATTTCCGTAGCCTCAATTTACACATCCCTACGGCAGATACATGTGCATGGTGAGCCTAAGTTAGCACATTTATTTTTACTAACTGACATTTCTGATCAATTTAAAACGCTTTTTTTTCAAAACTCCGAAATAATCAATTAATTTATTATATCACTTAACTTTATGACACCTTACATGTGAATCTAGCAAGTAATAATATATATTTTTAATATTATCTCGAGTAGATGTAATCTTCTCGGTTCAACTCCTCAGAATCCTGGTGTCCTAGTATGACAGCGTGAGCCAAATTCTGTCCACGCGCTCTCCCATTGTAACAAATATTACCAATCCATAATATTATACTGCCATTTCAATTTTATATTATTTAAGTTTCATTGTAATCTATTTGAATTTTAATTAAAATAAACCGGTCATAATGCAAGTCACAATCAGTATTCCATTCAAATAAATTGTTTATTTGAAAATAAAAAAATCAGACCTTTATTTTATTAAAGTTATATATTAAATTCTGCGTACTTTAAATTTGGTGAATGGTATCTAGTACATAAAATTCAAAAACCCAAATCATATTGTGGTTTTATTATGTCTAATTTGTTTAGACGTTTACCTATTTTAAGACTAACCTAAAAACATGTATTTGTTCTGTCTACTATTTTAGCCCCTAAAAGAAAGACGTTCTGTCACGTTCTGACTGTTCCGTCTGTCTTCATTGCAGCAAAATGCGAGTATCAATTTTACTTTAAAACCGCATATTTCTTTCGTAAAATGAGATTTTTATACAGTATAATATTTTCATTTCAATAGTTTTTTAATTATTTTAGGCCGTGTTGATAAATTAGTTGGGTCAGTTTCACTTTATATGCCGTAATAAATTTCCATTGCTAACAATTAATCTCACGACAGCGTGAGGATCTCAGCTGTGATGTCTATCATAATAATATCGTAGCAACCGCGTAGCATTTAGAATTTCTTTCTAACGAATTACTTGACTATTTTACAAATCAAGGTTTTATTTTATGCTACTACAAGTACTAGATGATCGACAAGTGTTGACCACAAGACAAAAACCTATGGCCCTTCTCCAAGGTTTAATGTATCTCTGCATCGAATTTCATCAAAATCAGTATAGCAGTTTAAAATAAATTATTAAAACAAAATCCGTTTATTTCATACACAAAAAGAAATAATTAAAATAACTTATATAATATTTTCTTTATTTTTTATACTACTAAGGTAATATATTTTTTTAAATATTTTTGGGACATTTTACACAACACCATCTAGTCCCAAACTAAGCAGAGCTTGTACTATGGGTACTAGACAATGGATATAATACATATATACTTTTTTTTTGTAAATACATACTTATAATACATAGGAAACACTCAGACAAACACAAATACTCATGTTTTATCCACACAAATATTTGCGTCCTGTGGGAATCGAACCCACGACCCTATGATCAGCAGTCCGGCACTCGAACCGCTAGACCACAGAGGTCGTCTGGCAAAAGGTGGCAAAGCATACTGATGGTTACCGTAGCCTATAGATGTAGCCTATAGTTTCTTCTTCTTTCTTAACTGACAGAAATCTTTTTTCATATAAAATATTTTTAGTTAACAAGTAGTCAATATATTTTTTAATTAAAAATCGACTCGATTATAAACAAATCGAAGTTAATGAAAGTTAGTTTATTAATAATCGTACATTTACAATAACAAAACAAGTAAAAAATAGTTTTAATATAGAGGGACTGTGTATAATAATTATGTAAATAAAAATACTTTTCTCAAACGGAATATTTAAACAGTAGGGTTGGTTGTATTATTCATTTGAAAGATATTTTGGCACAAGTCCAAAGATGGAGCTAAAGTACCAGGATAGCATGAAATAAGAGAATATGTTGACGACAACCGTCCTGAGTGTAAATACTGGGAGTGCGAAAGAGACAGTATACTGTTTAATTGCACCCTCGCAATATTTAATATTGAGGGTTGCGTTGCCCAACCCTATGAAACAAAGAGCCAGAAGCCGGTAACTTAACGTTATCTAAATGTTAGATTTAATGTTACTAAAAATGTAGTTTTTGATTGCCACGGACTTAATAAAATAATTCCACATTGTCTGGATAAAATAAAAAATAAAACTTATATTTCATCTATATAATAGCTAAATTATTAGCGAGTAACATGGGCTGTATTTTCTATCTATCTATTATAATAATAATTACTAGCTTTTACCCGCAACTTCCGTACGCGGTGAATTAGTAACACAATTGTTGTCGGATGGGATAAAAAGTAGCCTACGTTATATTTTCCTCCCGGTCACATACTATTTTTGTGTACGAAATTTCATTCAAATACCGTAAGTTGGTCTCCAGTATCAGTTTTCTGGGATATTCGCACATATATCTGGGATAAAAAGTAGCCTATATGTTATTTCCTGTCACATAATATCTGTATACCAGATTTCATGCAAATCGGTTTAGCAATTTTTGCGCTATTGGGGAACAAACAAACGAACCTCCAAACTTTCACATTTATAATATAGTATGAAGTATGATTATTAGCTCAAGTTAGTATACATAATATTTTGCGTACGACTTGATTGATGAATATAATCATCATACTCAACCTCCGAGCTATTTTCCCAGCTATATTGGATACTGAAGCGTGAGTGTATGTATTCTTATTATTACAATCTTGTAGTGTCCCACTGCAAGACAAAGGTTTTCAACCACTCTTTCCACTTTTGTGCGTTGTTTGTTGCGTTGTTATTCAGGGATCAGTCTTTTTCGAATATAATATTTAAAAAAATATTATTTTGTAATATTTATTTGTCAAATTTATTTAAGGTCTATATTTTAACCGGTACAGTGCCGCCCATTATACATTTTATTTTTAACCATTAAGAAACTAGTGAATGCTAGCTCTTCAACTAGTCCGCAGCTCACATTTCCTTTACATTCATGGTAGCCTAGTACATCACGAGCCTATGGAAAAAGTCTTACATTTCAAGATTCATTCATATTTTAACTTTTTCAATTATATTAGATTCTTTTTTAATTACCTACTAAATTAGAAAAAATAAGTATCTAAAATATTGTTTACATTTTAGTTAATATAAAGTAGGTAGTAATTAAAATTAGACGTTAACATTTAGGTACATAATAATTAATAACAAATTAATGATTTACTTCAAATGAAAATCATTCATACAATATTTTGCTTTTTAAATAAAGTGAAATATAATTATTATATCCAGATATTTAATGAGCCATAATTAAAAATAGCTTTTAATAAAAACTTCTTGGAACTCCGTGGGCTTAAAAGAAAAAAGGTGTATAGCACTGTTTTTTTTTGTGGGATCACTTAATCTTCGTGGCGCACGTTATGCGACGAATTTGGGCTACGAAAACTACAAAGAGTAAATAATAATTTACATAGTGTTCCTCTTGTTTTGATAATTTAATCACATTGTTTAAATAAGTAAATCATCGCAAGGAACAAAGATTAACTTACCTGCTCGGCAAAAGACCCATTTCCCGAAAGTAACTCTTGACAGCTCTATAAAGTTGTATGAAAGTCCATTACTTGTTTGATTTTTTTATAAAATATTTTATATTATACCTACAGATAAAATATTGAATTCTGATAAAGCAAAGAAATTTTAAATTTGAATTTCTAACATTTTTTTTTGAGATAATAAATGCGATTTTGTTTAAATTATGATATCAATCCTTTATGGTACCTATGGTGTTATTGGAAATTCAAAGACAGATCTGGTAATTAATGCGCGCGCTGTGGTAGGATTTCATTGTTTTATTTTTCATTACTTGCACAATTTAATTAGGATTACCTATGTAATTTTATTGAATGTTACAATAATATCGTCTCCATGAATCATGAAAATAATAAATTATTGTTATCTTTTGTATTTCTTGGCATTTTCCATGCTAAGATTTTAAAGTTACTAATTGAAAAATATATTAATTTATTATATTTAAAATTTTTGACTGAAAAATCTTAACAAGTATGTTTATATAAAAGTAAGTACATATGGCTCAAGGTTAATGAACTGAGCGTATTAAACAGACATCTCTAATGATTTTCCTATAAAATACCTTTAATAGGTACTTTATTTTATTTTCTATTTAGGTGGGTTATAAAAAGTATTATTTATTGATTGCGTTGTGCCAACTTGGTATGAAGAAACTTAGGTTAGAGAGTCCTGGACTAAGATAGAAAAGGCTTTTGCCCTGCAGTGGGACATAAAAATGGCTACACAAAAAAAGCTTCACTCAGGGGAAAGTAAAAATTACAAACTCGTATGCTTTGCGGCCCTGACAAGCTCGGGCCTAAATGTAATCTCGTAAGTAATCCGTCACTTTCTCCCCTTCGTGAACAATCTATTATTTATCTAGTTGATTATCATCAATCTAAACAACAACGGATTAAAGATACTTTTTTAAGAAAGCTCATAAAAATATATATTTTTGTATAAAAAGACACTGTGTTTTATGTTACGTTAATTTAATCAATACTTGAACATAATTTATAAATGATGACTTACTGATTTCACATGCAAATAAATACAGAAGATAAGGCCACGGATCGTGCGGACGGAAGTTGTTTTACGCTTCGATACTAGGATCAAAGGACTCACAGAAGGTCTATCTAGAAGAAAAGTTTAGTTGAATTTTCTACGAATGTAGCCTTTATTGAGTCTATTTAACTGCAGTATACGTACAGAACTACGTATAGCAGAATGCAATGGGCGGGGCGTTTATCGTAGCGACTGCGAACCACATTCTCGACCCGACTATCCTTGTCTATACTGACTCTAATTACGTTGGAGAAAAGCAACAACTAGATTGTCAGTTGGAACTCTTTAATCAAGGACCACCATGATTAAGCGTTCGTTGCCATGGAACTGCACCGTCGTTCTAGGTGAATCCAGTCTCGTTGCCATGGATATACCCACAACAGTACTAGGACAATATGGCTCCAGAAGAAGTTTGCGGAATAAATTTGTGTTTTAAGTTGGTTTTAACTTTTGCTTTTTTTCAGTGCAGTCCAAAACCCATAAAAATCATAAGTTCGGAAACATGACATAACTGGAATATTATTCTTAATTGATCTCTAATTTTTTCAAGTCTTAAGTTGTATAGAAATTTGCTGGCATTTCCATATAACCAATTTATTTTTTTATTAATATACTATTTCTTTCTTTCGTTACCTAATAAAAAGGTTCGAGAAGTATAATAGAGATTTCTGTTTCGTTTTTAATACAGTTTAAGTAATTTTACAAGCACCGAAAAATTAGATTCGTATCGGAGTTTTAACTATAAGCGATAGTAGCGCCAATCATCTTTGATCAATGCAATTGCGGAGGGTAGCGAAACTAAAAACGTGCCCTGTTAACTTTAATGCTTAATTCTAACCTTTAAGTAAGACAGTATTTTATGAGAATTAAGTCTATGCTTAGATGGTAGGATGTGCTTTGCAACTAAACACCTCAATATTAATATAACTTCATATTCGACACATCGTTCGTTTCAATTGTAAAAGCACTATCTAGCGTAAAGGTGGGGAACCTTCTCAACGCAGACGTGTGTGCCATTTGGTATCTTTAGAGGGCCTTAAGGAAATTATTTTTGTTTTCATTTATTACATAATTATCTATATAAAAGGTGCTATCCCATTTATTTTTTCTTAGTAAAAGAATTTAAGTTTAACCGTATTCTTCGATTCACGAGTAGTCTCGTTATTCGAACCATAATAGCTACACATAAACGAAAGCAAACTTTACATGAGCTGTGTCCACAGTATTTTAGTATTTGCAACACGTAGGTGCGAGCATATTTAAATAATAAACAGGGCCAATAGAAATCATAAATAGAGAGCTACTATAAAGTATAATGTCATGGCGACTATTATTATTATTTAAGACTTTTGAGTTTGTGTAGATAGGTAGATTTGTAATAACCTAATCAAACTAATTTCTACTAAAGTTAAATTAGGTTGTTAGGTTATTTTTTAAATTTAAAATAATAAATACTATAAATACTCGATATTAGTGTAATTTAAAACAAAGCTAACAACCGATTACTAAGATGCTACTTAAAATTTTATTTATCCTTCGCTGTAGCTGCCAACCTACTATTTTTGCCACCGGCATTAATTATTTTTTAGTTCCAAGTTAGTTTAAATTGTTGCCGTGTTAAATAGGTACATGACATTACTTATAATGTTGGATACCTTGTACTATCTAACCAGTAAATATTACAAGTTTTATAAACGCAGGACAAATTTTAAGGTGCATAGAATACGATGATTTACTTTATCTTAAAAAAAGTTATCCATGAAAATAATTATATTAGTTAACTCCAATAACTCTTACTTTTTTGATATTTAAAAATGCATGCTACAAAATCGATAGACTGACTTAATTTAGTTTATGCATTTTGAAGTGATTTAGTGAAAAAAAATGATGTCTAAGTATATCGAAACGACAATACCCTTAGCCAACGTAAAATGTGATTGAGTTTAGCTAGTAGTATTATGTACTTATACAGATATTTTTACGGAATATTGTCTCGTCTTTTTCTGAGCTTATAATGAGCTATATTATAGAAAGCCTCGACGTATTGCTACAACTTGAGTGACGTCACGGCTACGACGCGCTACGTGTCTACGCGATCGCGTTCTAATGTAATAGATGCATTAAAACCAGTTCATACCACTGTCTGATTTCAATAAGTGATTATCACTCCACTGTTATTAATAGATTCCCGGGGATAGCTTCTTATATTCATTCTATTTATATTTTTTGTACTAAGAATCACTAAAAAGATGCTACTGGTGCTTCTTTTATTTTACTTTCATTTATAAATTTGAGAATTCCTAACTAAATTCCTAGCTAAATCAAAAGTAGGCAATAAAAATTATGCATTTTATTTTGTATATTTCCAAGATATAAAACATATTGCATCAATTTTATAGATTTTGTACAGATCAACTTCATTCTGCCAATTTTCCATTTTTTTTATACTAAGTACTAACGTGGCATAAAGCCACCTGATGGTAAGCGGTTACCGTAGCCTATAGACGCTTGGAACACCAGGAGCGTCACTTGCGCGTTGCCGAACCTTTAAAACGAAAGAGGCATAGTTGGATTGGCTGTTTAAGGGTCAAAGTCCCCCCACTGTCAACGTAACGTTTCCTCGTGGAGCACTGGCATTTGGCGTAACCACAGCAAAATGCAGCATGTCATTTTCTTCCATTCGTCCTCGTCAACCATCACCGCATTACTCACTCTATCCCCTTTCTAGTACAGGTAGTATAGAACAGTTAAAAATTGTATTCTTTGTTTAAAACATGGCTAATGATGATTGTAGACATTTCTTTTATTAGAATTGAGAATCATGATATTCTACCTTTCACCCGTGACTTTGTACGCGTAGACTTAGTAACACAGTTGTTGTCGGATTTATTTCATGGAATAAGAAGTACATATTAATTAAAAATATTATGGAAATTCCCGTTTTTTCCAAGATTTAATTATTCAATATGACAGCGCTAGTCACAAACTATTAGTGCACTAAAAATCATTCAAATCCTGTAAGTAGTTCTCCTATAATCGTTTTTCAGGATTTCCGGGATATTCCCACATTTCTCTGGAATAAAAAGCAGCCTATGTGTTATTTCAGGTTACATACTGAATGTGTATGAAATTTCATTAAAATCCCGTAAATAGGTCTCCTACATAAGTTTTTTGGGAAATTCCCACATAATTTTGCGGTAAAATGTATCCTATTTGTTATACCCGGTCTCTATTATGTTTGTATGAAATTTCATTCAAATCCCGTAAATAGGTCTCCGATATCAGTTTTCTTGGAAATTACCTCATATTTTTGGGATAAAATGTGTCCTATTTGTTATTCCCGGACATATATTATGTGTGTCTGAAATTTCATTAAAATCCCGTAAGCTGTAGGTCTCCTAGATAAGTTTTCTGGGAAATTCCCACATAATTTTGGGATAGAATGTAGCCTACTTGGTATTCCCGGTCACATTCTATGTGTGTATGAAATTTCATTCAAATCCCGTAAGTAGTTCTGCTATATCAGTTTTTCGGGATTTCCGGGATATTCCCAAATTTTTCTGGAATAAAAAGTAGCCTATACACATACTATTAGTGTAAAAATTTCATGTAAATCAGTTCAGCCGTTTTTGCTTGATTAAGTAACAAAGAAACAAATATCCAAACTTTCACATTTATAACATTAGTATGAAGTATAATAGATATCTTATGTGTAATAGTCATAGTCTAATGATATGCATAATATAATTCTATCAATAGAGGCAGTTGCTTGCCTAAACGGTGAAGAATAATATTGTAAAAAACCTGAGAGATTTCATCATCGTTTGCCAATCGTGTTTAACTATGATAGCCTAACCACTTTTACTTTGATATGAGAACAGTGCCTGTCCTGTCACTTTCAATTTCACAATAAGGTTCAGTCGTTCCAAAATCCAACAGATCCAAATAAAGTTCGAGCTTATATTGTATAGTAGCATCAATTGTAAATTGGTTAGAATTAGATTGATAGTTTATCTTACCAAACTTTACTTACTTAAGGCAACGTAACGAAGATCGATGATCAGCAACGTTCAGCTGTACTTCCTGATCCATGAAGAGGTGATTAAGAGCCTGTCATGCCTTGAAATTCAACTGAAGTAACTGTTTAACGTAAGTAGCATGGGTGATGATACTTACTACCCATGATAGATGGATAGAATAGAATATCTTTATTGTACACACATATAGAGAAAAATATTATAACAAAAGCTCATATAAGAGCAATTGGCGGTCTTATCGTTAATAGTAATTTCTTACAGACAACCATGGAATAGACCAGAGTTATGTAAGAAAATGGGTAACGGGCGGTTGAGGTGTACTTAGTAGTCATAGATACATATTATATCGAAGAAGAATTTAAAAAATAAACTACATACATGATACTTACTTACTTATGAATATAAAGCGATATAAAGATACAGGCGCTGCCTAGTTTAGTACATATGGCCACTGTAGTAAATATCATGTAAATTTCTACTAGTTACCGTCTCAAATGCATGTATTGTAATAATTATAAGGTTAAAACTGTAACGATGGATCAATAAACTTTATGATTATTATAAAAAAAAAACTTAATAACTTTGCAAATACCTAACCGCAAACCGACGACAAACTTATGGTAGTTTTGAGATTTTAGTATTGTTCTCAAGTAACTGATGTTGTATTTTTATTGGAAATAAAGTTTCTTTAATATAATATATAAATAATAGCATCTAGTGAGACGAAAACCAAAACCAACCTAAACAGTATAAACTTAAGAAATCCTCGTGTTCATTAATGTTTAGTTACAATAATAAAATAAAGTAGAGATATTTTACTTTTTTAATTATTTTGTTAGTCCCAACCCAAGCAGAGCTTGAGCAATGAGTACTAGACAATGGACATTATACTTATATACTTTTTAAGAAATACCTAGCGAAACAAACACTATATTAATGAGTGTTAATAAATAAGAAAATTACACACGTATTTTCTATCGTGTAGATGTGATGGTCCCTGAAAAAGAGATAAGCCAGTAAGGAGTTCCTACCTGATAGCAATGGAGACTGCCAAGGTAGTTTAGGTCAATCTATACTAATACTATATTCATGCGAAACTAACTCCGTCTCTTAATTACGTCATCACGCCTAGACAGCTAAATGAACCTTATTTTAATAAATTCGAATGTAAAGAGAGATTAGATCTTGGGATAGAACATAGGCATCCAAAATAAGTTTCCATCTCGAAAACTTATTTTAAATGCGAGATAAACCTATATACTGCATAAAGAAAACAATGGCTAAGAATTAAGTATAAAAACTTTAGAATTGAGAGCGATTATCGGTAAATACCTACCCGTCATTATTGTGTAAGGATATAGGAAACTGAGCAGTACCAAATACATGTATATTTTTATTTTTTTATTTTTTTGGACAAGAATGTAGGTACTTTATTTTAGAGAATATAGAAGTAATTATAAAAACGTATTTTTTTATTAAACACAAAAAACAAAACCATGATTTAAATCACATTCCGAGATAAACTTAGCCAAATTAAAATTACATAGAAAATAATCTTGTAAATATATCTGCCGAATGTTTTACCTTTAAATGGTTAATGGAAAGTATTTGCAGATGACACAATCATTCCCAGGAGAGTTGGGTCGAAGGAAGAGTTTCTTTTTAACTTTCCTTATCACGGCCTTTATCAATTTGGCGTGCCGCTTTGATATGTTGAACGAGGAGATCACGTTATAATAACATGCCAGCGACTGGAGCGCTGCACGAATTTCATTGTCCTCAGACTGATTCAAGTAATACTCTTCTTTTTTATGCATTTTTTTTCTGCGCATCTTCTTCTTCTTTGCTCTTCTCTTCAATGCTGGCAGATTCATTTCTGAAATTTGACAAAAGCAATACTTAGCATTTCTCATGAATACTTGAATTGAACTGAACTCATGAACACACTAGTAGATACCTAGCAGATATAATTTAGTATTTACGTAGATAAGTCATTTTAAATGAAATTGGAAATCTGTAAAAGAGAATTATTACATATTTCTATCCTTTGAATTAAATGATTCATTAAGTTTATTTTTCGCTTTTTAGTGCTGATGTTTTTTTGGAGGGAAAAGAGTAAAGTAATCGTTTGAAGCAAAGAAAGAATTATCGATATTGAAAAGTCTCTATACATTATTCTAGAACAAGAAATCACCTAACTCCTAACCTTTACAGAGTTGTACCTTCCTTCATCAGCTCAGCGTCATGAGCAGTCATATGCAAATGTCTCAATAGCTTTAGAAAATATACGAAATACAATGTTAATACCTATAACATTTGAGGGTTGCCCTCAATTTCCCTGAGATTCCATCAACAGATCCTGACTTGGTGCCAATGGGACCAACTCAGGAGTATATAGTCTTTCAAATAAAAAAAATATTTTGAGAATAATTGGTCCTCAAATGAGGGAGAAATCGGTGAACATACATAAAAAAAAAACATACAGTCGAACATAGAACCTCCTCCTTTTTGAAGTCGGTTAAAAAGACCGACAGAGGTATAACAACTAGTATACACTGAAATTTCGCAGTTTTCCGTCTTATTTAATAGGAGGCTAGCCTATTATCAGTCATTAAACAAAATTAAGGGCTATTGGCTCATGAAATCGGTAAAATCATTCGCAAGATATGGCGCGACCAAAGGAAACAGGATTCATTTTTATAATTATTATATAGAATGTAGACCTAAAAAACAATAACTATTACAAATAAGCAATACAATTTTTCCAACAACTATTGACGCAGTCAAAATGGCGAATCATTGCGGACAAGGTTTTTTAAACCCTGCGGACAAGTATATTAAAACCTACTTTATATGAATTTAAGGCTAGGGCACCGTCCACTAGGGCTTCCATCACCAACTATTATAAAGAAAATAAAGGAGGCATCAAAATGGGAAACATCAATTACTGAGCTTACAAATGGCGTAGCAATTTATTACTGTCTACGAACATTCAGTCATTGTGAAATATTCAAATCGCGATGCTATCATCGTATATCTGCACTACGCCATGTATTAAAAGACCATTATATTATGTTTTAATAGGCACGTACCTGTATCTTATTCGACGATCTCGGAGCTACTTAAATTTTATTTAATCTGGAATGGTCGCGTCCCTCCTGACGTGCGCCCGATGATTATCGATCCGACCTCCAAACTACGAAGTGCTAAAAGGGTTGCGTTTATTTTCGTGGAATGTAAATGTATGTATTTATGATTTAAACATTTTTCGAAACAGAAGCACTAGCTTAATTTTTTTACAGGACATAGATACGTTATTTTATTGGAAGCGTTTATTAATGACACTGAAAATACATTCTTAAACTGAGTATAGCTGTTTTTTTAACTAGCAGCTTTTGATATTTCATCGCGCGTTAGTCTACAAATGGATCATAAATAATCATGTTCATTGATACAGACGACTCCAAAACACGCCATAGACAAAAATACAAGTTGACACAGACTAAGAAACCACATGACAATAAAATGTTAGGGTATCTAAGAGCTGATCTTCGCTGTTATTTGTCGCTGATTCTTTTCTGTTTTTCTTTGTTTACATCATAAATAAAATAGTACATCACAAAAAAAGCTTTGACAACAACATCTCAGTTTTCAATTAGATCCGACATCCGGACATGTGGACAGAAGTGACGATATAGGTACGATTAAAAAACAGAACATGACACCCGTCAGGTGGGACCACTCCGTTTCATAAAGCATTATCAGGTCCAACATCTGACAAATATGCAACAGTAAACAGCGCCATCCATGTTGGTATGTAAGCGAGATCCAACTTGATTTGTTACCAGGCCCGTGGTGGTGAGAAACCACTCCACATTCCCATCGGAGTCGTGTAAATGTGTTCTTATTTACACTTTTGATGGGCATGTGGAGGTCCTTACAAAATGTTCTGCCACTAGAGCAACTAGTTTCCAACATTTTATCGAGCCTGACATCATCATCGTGATCCGTTTTCACAAGGTTTTTATTTATTAGGTAATCGGATAACGCCACCGCGAAGGCGATGGACGTTTACAAAGCTTATGTCGTGCTGTTCTAATAAAACTAGCAAATTATATCAAGCTTATGATCTGACAAGTGTGAACAACGCCTAAAAGTTCATATGCGAGAGAGATTTGACACGAATTTTTGTCTGTCATTTTGTCGGGCCTGGCATTATTGTCGAGTTGCTGACGATTCGGACACAATATATTGGGACACAGTGTCCGAATTGACACATTTTAATTTTAATATTTCTTTCACTGATGATTCGGACACCAATAAAAAAAGCTGTTTTGTACAGTCAGATAAAAAACTTCCAACGATACCTTAATTGTAGAAATCCGTCCTCCATCTGTAAAATACAGTTTTATTTTTAACGAAAGATGCCGTTTTTAATAAATAATATTCTAAACCCACATAAATAGATACGCGCCTTGGCAGTTGGGTAATAAGAGTATTATCTGTGATTTTTATACATTATAGGGTTATGAGTTTTTGTTTAATAACAAGTAACGTGGCTGCCAAATCAATCAATGTTGTCGAGATATTTTTTATGATTATATTGTAGATTAATAAAAACCAGTATTTATAACATGTTGATTTTATACTAAATAAACGTTTTGAATGATTTTTGTTTCTTTTTTCAGCATGCATATATAAAAATCTAAACCACTCTAAAATAGATTTGGTAACGCTTTTTTGTCTGACTGTACTAAATAGCTTCAATAATTTAATGATATCCGAATTGTCACTAAAAATACATTAAAATTAAAATGTGTCAATTCGGACAATGTGTCCCAATATATTGTGTCCGAATCGTCAGCAACTCTTATTGTCGTACTCTTTTCATGTATATTATTGTGTAGGTACCTATGTAAGCTTAAACTTTGGGAGAAGATAGATGCCAGTCAGCTTCGCAAGCTCCGCCATGCACCTTAATAGAGATGGGCTGATTGATGATTTTTCTGTATTGTGACAACCAATGATCGATGACGGGAACAATGAAAAAATCATCAATGATTTTTCTTTGAGTATGCTCACGTCACTTCAATTATGAGCGCTGAAATAATCGCGAAAAAGTTTAGTAAAATATATATCATTCGTTTTTTAGTAAGTATGGGTCGTACCTACTTGTCTCCACAAGGTTAGCCCGCGAAATTCAATTTTCTTAGTTTGCTACATTCATGGCAGTGTATTTTGTATTAAGGTATTAATGATCATGAAAATCAACAATAATTATGTTTCAATTAGTGATATTTGCTGCAAGATTTGGTATCAATGAAGTTCACGTTCATTCAAATAATGGTTGAAAGGCATGGATGATTTTGTCGTCGTTATTGCATGATTAAAAATGATTTACAAATTATTCTCCGAGCCTCTTCCCAACCATGTCAGGGTTGGCTTCCAGTCTAACTAGATACGCCTGAATATCAGCAGTTTACACGAAGCGACTGCCATCAGAACTCCAATTAAATGATTTACATGTCTCGCTCTGTCGTTTCGTATAACTTTTACATTATGTATATTGTATAATAAAAATTATGATTTATTTGCTTGCAAATGAATGATAAAATAACATTAACATTTTTCTGATTTTTTATATATTGCCTAGAATGATGCAACAAAATAAAACAATATAATTCAGATAGATAAATTCACTTTATTTCTACACAATATATTTAATGGTTTTCAATAATATTTTAACAGTAGTATCCTTCCAAGGAGTTACATTATTGGTCAGCATTCAGCATGCTGAGTAGGTACTTGCATTCATCATTGCATTTTAGAGCAACCTCCCGAAAACGGTAGACCTACGTGTTAGCATAAAGACTGTGCTTTTTGCATGAGCTTACTCGAGCAATGAAAAAGCACTTACATATACATATATCTTAATATCTCAGAAACTAAAAAACTTAGTTTATTCAAAACTAAGCAGAGCTTGTACTATGGCTACTAGACAATGGATTTATATACATTTTTTTTTTTTGTAAATTTATGCTTATAATAGATATAAGAAACACCAAGACAAACACAGAAACTTAAAATAATATGTTCATCGCATAAGTATCTGTCTTGTGGGAATCAAACTAATAACCTCGTGGTCCGCATTGTATATCAATTTCATTCTACTTAAATAACCCAGCGTCATATATTCGAGCCTTTATAATATTATTTTAAACGGCTTATAATTGTCCTTACAGTTATCGAACCTCTCATAAAGGCTTGCAGGCATTATAGTGGGCATTCATGGGATCTTGGACTATATGTCTGCACTAAGTACAACAAGATTGAAATACAGAAGTGAGTAATACAAATATAAACAGGTGTTTCAGTTGTTGGTTGGCAGCGGGTGGTTTTCCTCTTTTAATTCACCAGCCGCCATTATGTTATCTCCTCTTTCTTGTTTATGAAAACTCGCGGGTGTCTGAAAAATTACATAACCAATTAATAAATTAATAATCGGCTACCGTCGGTCGTGGACTATAACCCCCTCCAACCCCAGTGGGTGCTGGTGTCGACTAACACCATGCTTTTAGCTTTTATTCAATGAGCTTGGATTGCGAAAATCACAAAAATCAGTCACAAAGTTCAGGAGCCCATTCATATTCTTTTTTTTTTCAATTTCCTCGTCAAATACCAATAAATTCGTCATCAGCTCTAGGCTAATAATAGTTCCTAGAGATACGTAGGATATACTACTATATAAAAAAACCGTATCCCTATAATTGAAATTTTAAATTGGCATCATAAATACTGGGTAACTTTTGTTTTTAGTTTAAAAGTAGGTAGCTGAGAACTAAAAAGTTTGACAGTTACTATACATGGAATCAACAAGAAGTAGCTTAACTTAAAAATAATGCAGTTCAACTTACCTACCTTAAAAAAGAAGGGAAGTTTCAGATTTGGGGTAATTTTCCTCGACGGCCTTTTCATTACTTTTGTTTCTGAAACATTTACAAATAACATCACGTTCTTTATAAAGTTCATCACACAACTCTGAGCAATCACTAAAAAAAGTTCGTAATCATACTAATATTATAAATGTGAAAGTTTGGATGTTTGTTTGTTTGTTTATTTGTTACTCAATCACGCAAAAACGGCTGTACCGATTTGCATGAAATTTAATATCCTAATAGTATGTGACCGGGAATAAAGTATAGGCTACTTTTTATCCCAGAAAAATGTGGGAATATCCCGGAAATCCCGAGAAACAGATATAGTAGAACTACTCACGGGATTTGAATGAAATTTCATACACATAGTATGTGACCGGGAATAACACATAGAATATATTTTACCCCAGAAAAATGTGGGAATATCCCGGAAATCCCGAAAAACTAATATCTTACGGGATTCGAATGAAATTTCATACACACATAGTATGTGACCGAGAATAACAAATAGGATATATTTTACCCCAGAAAAATGTGGGAATATCCCGGAAATCCTGAAAAACGAATATCTTACGGGATTTGAATGAAATTTCATACACACATAGTATGAGACCGGGAATAACAAATAGGATATATTTTACCGCAGAAAAATGTGGGAATATCCCGGATATCCCAAAAAACTAATAACTTACGGGATTTGAATAAAATTTCAGACACACATAGTATGTGACCGGGAATAACAAATAGGATACATTTTACCCCAAAATTATGTGGGAATTCCCAGAAAACTTATGTAGGAGACCCATTTACGGGATTTAAATGAAATGTTGGTACACTAACAGTTTGTGATTGGCGCTGGCATATTGAATACTTCTTTTCTCGGAACGAAGCGGGAATTTCCTTAACATTTAGTACTTCTTATCCCATGAATACAATCTGACAACATTGAGTACTTCTTATTCCATGAATACAATCTTACAACAATTGTGTTACTAAGTCTAGGCGTACGAAATCGCGGGTAAAAGCTAGTATTAAATAATTATGTTCTTGTCATGGGATTATTAGAGAATTCATATGGCATAATATTTTAATGTTAACTAGTTTTTATTTTTAAAATTATATCCTGTCGAAAACATTAAAGGCGATAAGATTTCTGGAAGACTTGCATTGATGAAACTTTATAATTGTTGTTAAGTAGTTATAGTTAGTTTGTAAGCTGTACTGGGCAAAAAGTAGATCCTATGGAGGAAAAACAAAAAAGAAACTCTTTTAAAATTTAAAATAAGATGCTGAATTCTGCACTTTTACATTATACTGATAATAGTGCTGTATTTGAGATATTTTCTTAGTTTCAAAGGAACTTTGTTTTATCTTAACTCTTTTACAAAAACTTGGCGTTTCTTACATGTATGTAACCAGATAGGGTTGATGGATTACTAAGATCAATCTTTTTGTCAATATATATAATTATGCACAAAATAAACTGAATATTATAATGAATATATATATTTTTGTACCTTATTGTAGATGCCAGTGGGTTATAGATACGACTTAATATGCTTGAATATAACAGTTGTTTCGGCGTCAGCCCATAAACCCAATGACGCTCTCGAGGTGCACCATTGAATGTACTGCTGTCACCCTGAAATATTAATAAACTATCTAACTATAAATGAACTAATTCTGATCTCATTTTTTTCGAATTTCCAATATGCAAATATAACAATGTACAAACACGCGAAACTTACATTCTTGTTAATGTTTATCAATTTTGTAACATTATTATGATAATTATTATCTATAAATTATGAACTATTGCTTTTATGACATCAAAGTCTTCGAAAATTGTAAGTCTCAAAATTCCTTAAAATTTCTGGTTGTGTGAGTGGCATTTGCGTTGAATTTAAAGGAAAATAATGTACACGCTACAAAGGTGATGCTTGCCAAAGATATTAACGTAAGATAAGTGTAATTACGGCATTCAGGAGAAGGCCGCGTGGCGTGAGGAAGATATATATTTTAGAGAGAATTTAATAGCGGTCACAGCTAGTAAATCTGAGAAATGTCATTATAATAAGTAAAGTATTACTTAATTTTTTTGCCACGAAAATCGTAGATGCTTCGCGAAAATCTGTGGATAAAGCCAGAGCTTTGGTTGATAGAAAAATGTTTAAAATGTAAGTTTTGTGAATAATATAAATGTGAATAATGAAAACCAGCCAAAAATATTTCAAATATAAGAAACTATGTTATACACAAAACATACCTGAATGAATAAGCAACGTTGTACAAATTGCTCCAAAACAGCATAATATGTATATAATCGTATGTATTGTATATATTACTAATCGATGGAAGCACTGGCCATCACAATGTTGTCACTTATTATTTATTGCACTTCAATAAAAACTTTACTAGTGTAATTCATTACCTTTCCGAATTAGCCAACTGCCTGGCTCAGACAAAGGTGACATAGGCACTAAGCTCGAACGCTCCGGAGCGCTGCGTAGTGATGATGTCCAGTGCTGCCAATGTTGAACAGTAACCATGCACGTGTCCTGTGCTGCGTGCTGTTTGTGTTGCTTCGTCATACTCGTACTGGAATGCAAATAAACTCATCTGCCTTAATATATTGTTTCTTTATCTATTCATTTTTCGTTGGGTACCGTACGACTAAGGGAGTGTCTGTATTATATTACAAACTATGAAACCCGTATTTTACACCAACAATTGTCTATTACTCACAGAGTCCACATAAATGTTAAATCTTAATTTTTGATAATTATTATAGAAATATTATAATCTTATTAATGTGATTGATTTGCACCGTTTTAAAGTAAAATCTGCACTCACTACGAGATTAGACGGTGACAAAAAGAAATTATATTTTCAATGAGTCGACCAATCGCTGAATCACCTAGAGTAAAAAATCATAAAAAAATGCTACCTATATTTCAAATATTAATAATTCACTCAAAACGTTTATTATGTTCGGTAGTCGTAATTCACGGCTTGTTATGTTATGTCAAGTATTTCCATCACACACAATACATGAAGTTATATTGTATTACTACCGGATAGGTATACTTTAATATTATAATAATTATCTGTATGAACATACATACCGTTTCGTGTGATTTAAGTTAAGCTAAGTTAAGCTTATAAATTGTACAGAAACTATTTCCCGTATCTGTTGCAGGACTATTCGCTTCTGCATGTAGGTACTATAGGAAGAATTGTTGAAGAATGGTACCAATAGCCAACATCATCATCTTTGACGATCTCGCAATCTGGAAAGGACAATATAATTATTATAAAAAAATCCTTAAGTTTAAATATGATTATTTTACGACACACTGATAAACTACATAATAATTTATAGTCGATGTATACGAGGGGATCAGGAACGGCAGCTGCTATTTATTTCGCTGATCAGGGGTACTTTAATAACTTAACCGGACTTGGGCAGATGCTGTAATTACAATCCTGCTTTATATGCAGTTTTACGTGCCATTCAGACGAGACCTAGAACCAGTTTTACAGCTGCTTGTCTGAGAATATTTTCCCCTCATGTATTAGTTTAACGAATAGGTATTAAGGGTAGTTTTAGCTTTTATTACACACAAAGCAATAATGATATTACTTACTCGATTCATGTTCTTATGAAGTGTCCTTGGCTTGGTCAGGTTAAGCGCTCCTTTACATTATTCTTCTTACTTACCGATGAACGACTACAACAACAACTGAAAACAGTAATTTGAGCCGCCTTTACAAATACACATTTGTTATATACAAAATATCATACCTATAATTGATAGCCGTTAGGTGTTTACAATATTAGATTTTCATAACAGGTAATCGTCTTCGGAGGACTCCTTAGAGATCTTTATTATTATCGTCATCGCTGCCGGGAATGTCACTTTTATAACTTTTTGTAATAATATCAGATGAGATGATATTGGAACCGATAGTAGTTGCACATAGCTTGTATGTTTGTTATGCTATTTATATTTAATGGGTCTTTAAAATAATTATCTAGTCTCAAAACTCTCAATCAACACAAACAAATCTCATAAATGTCAAACCACTGTCACAACATCAAGTAAGGATTGTTTGGCTACTTCATTGACGGAAACACGCGCATGGCAAATGAGATCCCACCCTACCTACCCCATCTGCCTTCACACATATTCTACAAAACATAATATTAACATTTCGCTCGATAGAGGGCCCACATGGTTGATTTGTTTTTATCATGATAATCGTACTTTGCCCATGAAAATGTTGTCTTGATTATTATTAACTTTCAATATTCAACGATTCAACCAACACACCTCTTTCCCCGAAGGGTTAGGCAGAGGTGTATTAAGTAGACCCACATTTTGGCCTCTGGCCTGCCTATTGCTAGTTGCAGTAATGCACACTAAATACTCCATTTACAACTAACACATGACTGGCTTGTTAGATGGCGTTTCTTATGTCTTTTAATTGTGTAATTACAAACAAGAAAAAGTATTTTATAAGTAAATAAGTATTTTATTCATATCAGTCTGTTTTAGTTGAAAATGATTTTCATAATCCCGTTTGTTATTAAAGTTGAGCAGTTAATGGGAGGTTAAAGAGGGAACGAAATGCTTTCTTGTCTCGCAAAGGAATGAGATAGCCTAAACTGTTCACCCTTTCCTGTGTTTCAAATGGGTTACTATGGGGTAGAACTAATTGCTTGACAGTGAACCTTGTTATAATGGCAACATGGTATACTTTTGATCCCTTTTCAACTCAGTTCTTTCTCTATCAAAAGTTGTTTGGCAGATTGAAAAAACGTACGAAACATATCCAAAATTTCGCCATATAAATCACAGGCACATTAGCTTAGTGGTTAGAGCGTCGTGCTAATAACGCGAAAGTCGGGGGTTCGAATCCCTCATGTGCCAGAATAATTTTTTGCTTTATAAGTTGTTTTTATTATGCTTTATAATATTAATCACAGTTTTATGTATTCTATTAGTAACGGAATTAAGTAATTACTATTTTAATATACAGTGCCATAGATTTTTGAAACCTTAAAATGTTATCTTTAAGAATTTAAGAGCATGTATATTTTAAATAGTTACATACTCGTGTGTTGATGTTTTTTCCAGCACAACCTATTAAACCAGTCATAGTGCGCTTATAAATCTCAATGCTACAAGAATGTTTTAACGAACAATTGACTTGACCCAAAAGTAATATCTTTGTCCAGCAGACCTATTTAATAAAAATATATCAATGATGCTTTTTATTAATATTTTATTCATTACTTTGGGCGTCTGAAAGTGTAATTTTAGCTTCATGGCGAAACGTACATATAATTGAATGTCTAGTAAAACACAGGTCGGACTAACATCACTGCAATGATAGTTGTAACAGGATAGTTAGGATATCTTTATTTTACTTTGTTTATCAGTGGGAATACAAATTTGGTTGTAATTTTATAATTATCCATAACAAGGAACCTTGATAATAATTCATATTTGGGTGGTAGAACTCAGTCATCAAAATATAATTCTACCACTCAGCAAGTGTGCTAGCTAACGATGTTTTCCAATTAGAATGGTAATAATGTAGAACGAGTAGCAAGCAAGTGAAATATCTGGGTAAATTAGATTTAAATGTCGTAGGTAAAGAGCGTGTAAGTAAGCCCCTTGTGCCTCGTGTCTATAGGTTACGGTATATCTTCTTTCTATTAGTAAATGTCTATGGTCATGACTATAGGGCAAGTCAAGGCAAGTGCCGTTTTTATTCAGTACGAGTCCGACATATTTTGCCACTTCCCAGGGTTGCGGAGGATCCATGAGGATTTTCCGTACTATATGATACTGGTCGGAGAAATAGCTATACAAAGTTGTGACAGGATGGTTAGCCTCAATTCTTCTCACAGAATTACGAAATAAAACTGATTTAATTAAATGTTATCTCACCGTTCGTTTTCCTACTTAAATGAGTTTTCCTGAAAGAACCTTACCGGAAAACACCAAACTGTAAAATTTGGTGATGAAAAAAAAATATTTATTTTAAAGTACCTACTTTACGCTAGTGACTTGTTGAATAGGTGCTGTCAAAATGTCAAATCCTTCCACACTAACCTTACACTAGTACTAGGACATCAAAAACTATGTAGAGATGAGTTTATACACCGTTCGTGGTATTCAATACGGCAAATAGATGGCGTTATCAATTTTATTAAAAATTTGTATAGTAGTATTATCCTTTTAATGGTGATTTTGGAAATAGTGCATTCAGTGCATTTTCATTTATAAAAATATTTATGAAATATCACTTATTCACAAGTGATTATTGAATACTAGGATAATTATTATTATTGCTGAGTATTTTCATGAATCATTATGTAACAAGTTGATAATAAAAGCGGTCAAAACTGTAAACATAGAAGTCTAAATATAGAAAATAGACTTTTGACTTAAAAAAGGTAGGTATTTTCAAATTAAGATTGTTCGTGTCAACATGGAAAATTCAGCTAACGAAATTAATAAACACATTATTCATTTTGTTTGAAAACTATTAATTGCAAAAGCGTATTATGAAAGATATTCACTTTACTTGTTGAAATAATAATTTTATATTATATATCACGTAATTTGCATGCAAATCTCAAACATAATTTTCCTACTAGAAAAATCTACTTGGCCTAATTGGCCGTTTTGGTGTAAAATGGCTCAAAATGGTTTACGAGTGCCATAAAGACCGCGTAAATTTTTGAACCATTCGTTCTAATTCTAGAAAACTTGATCTTCGGCCGCCAAGTTTACCATGAGGCCTCTAAGCGTTTAGGACAGTCGCAGCTGTATACGAACGAGTAACACATATCCAAACTAATAGATATGAAAAAATGAACTTCCTAGCACTATGATTCTCATCAGATAATATATCTTTTCGTATAGTATAATTGATAATCTTGCGTTTGTTCACCTGGTATTAGAAGACGATGCGATCAACAGTAACGATTGCTGATTTATAATCATCGAAATGCCTTTAAATTCAATTACCTAAAATTTTAATCTCAATCATGCCAAAGCTTTTATTAACAAAAAAAGAGAACCGACGAAAAGAAAACTGAAACTTTTGATAAAAAAATATTCTTTTTTTAATATTATTTTGTTAAAATCTACCAACTTACAGGCAGTTTATGCCTACTTCTTTTTTAGGCGGAAAGCGTTTGAGATCCGTTTCTATACTTTTGAGATTATGTTTTCTTAGTACAGGTGCGAACTTATACACACCAAAGCCAGACCGTATTTTCCAGACTTTATTTTTTAAATCAAATTCTATCTGGTTTAGTTGGGTTTTGCAAATACTTAAACTTAACTATTTTTTTCTATTTTTAAAACAACTGAATATTAGAAACATTAAAATCGGGGGGCTAAAGGGTAAGCGACGGGTTTTCTTTAGTCATCAATTCACAACTTTTATCAAGTGGGGAAACTTTTATAAAGCGCATACATAAACTTCTTAAGTTTTTTTTTTTTAATTATATATATTATTAATATATTTTATAAAAATAAATCACTAAAAGAATTTCATGGTGAAACATTATCTTTAATTAAACATTTTTATTCCCGTTGCAGCACTGAAATTACTCATTGTCGTCGTTATAACACAAAC
Source organism: Acronicta alni (assembly GCA_964056405.1). NCBI lineage: Eukaryota > Metazoa > Arthropoda > Insecta > Lepidoptera > Noctuidae > Acronicta > Acronicta alni. The sequence goes on from OZ043913.1 coordinate 18,920,415, forward strand.
TCAACCAAGCCGCCGCAACCAGACTGAAAACCTTAGAAATAGATATTTGATCCATGCATGACGACTGTCATACGCAATGATGATTGTCGTCATTCTGTAAAGGATTTTTATCAGTACCGCTCTGTATCGGTTTCATAATTTTAAGCGAGCCTATTCTTATCTCAAAGGCCGGCAACGCACTTGCAATCCCTCTGGTGTTGTGGGTGTCAATGGGCAACGGTGAGCACTTACCATCAGGTGACCCGCTTGCTCGATTGCCTCCCTCTTCCATAAAATAAAAAAGAAAATCTTCGTCTTTAGACATGGATATGGCACGCCAGAATTTACCAAATAGCTGTCAGTAGAAGTAATAAAATAGTTACTTTATATTTCTCTTGCCTTTATCTCGGTTAAGTACTGTTAGCTTTGGAACCAAGAACCTTAATTTTAGGTAGGCACTGACTAGTAACCAGTCAGTGTACGTGTATCTCTCCCTTACTCAATAGCCCCAATACGGAGGGTCTGTTGTCATGGATACGTAAAGAGTGCATTTACTAACACAACATGAGTCACAAAGAATTGTTAGTCATTGAATTTTCCATTTATTTCATTTCATAAAACATTAAGTTTCTTGCGTCCTTTGCCGTCAAGAAACAAAATGTTACGGCTTTACAGCATCACAGATGTTTTATAACTGAGTGATTGTCCTATCGAACATGAAAACAACCATTTATTTATTTACCTTAATGTACAACATACAGTGTACAAAATGCAGTCTTAATCCCATAGTCAACTATTATTAATAGCAACACAGTGTACACATAAATTATAATTATGTTTATTTATTTATTTCTTCCAACGAGAGATGTACAGAATTCGTATTACATTCATCAATATCATAATTATGTGCAAAGAAATGTACTCCCTCAATTATAGGAGGCCACATCATCCAATTAAGGTGTACAATTATAAATAAGATATTATAAATATTAAAATTAAGATATCAATAAATTTCTATCTATCTATCTCAATAAATTTAAACACAATAAAAAGATCCTGGAATAATAAAAACTAATACAATTAAATATTAAACAATCATTTTAAACACATATAGGGAAAGTTAATTAAATTAAAACTAAAAGTACAAGTAAATACAATAAAACAGTGATAGGAAGTATAGGGAGGGACACATTAATCTACCGCTAACATTATTTTTCGCAGTATTTTTTTAAACATTGGCAATTGGGTCGCTGATGTCGATGTCATTTGTTTTTGAAAGCGAGTTATATTGCCTGCAGAGTCTGGGAATGGCAGCGTTATTTATGCCCGAGGTTTGTCTTTGTATAAGGGATGGAGAAAAAACTATAAGCTCTTTTCCTAGGTAAACGAGATGGTATTTTTTATATAATTTGTAGATAGTAAAAGTATAAATTAATCTCCCATTGAATCATTGTTGCATCAAATTTCGCATCGATCTGATCTATGAAAGTTACTCACATACCTTCATCAACTAGAAACGAGCTGATGATGATGATATTCAAATGGCTGAATAGATTTTCACAGACGCGGATCATTCCAAAATTAAGAACTGAAAGAGAGAAGATTTATTTGTCACAAGTTCAGGAAACATTTACAAAAAGAAATAAAAATAGAAAGAAAACTACTTAGTGGCTAAATTATTGCGCCTCTAAGCTATGGCAAATAGGCCCAGCTCAGCTATAAGCTAGTACCAGGCAATACTAAAGTAAATTTTATTGCGGTAGAACCCAGCAGTGAATGCCAAAGTGTCATTCGAGGGGATTCCCGTACTAGGATAGCATACATCAAAAGAGATACAGCTATGAAAATTCTAGGAATTTGGGTAAAATTTCCCTGTATTCTGTAATACTATAAAACAGTTTCGCTTGGTAGTTATAGCAAGACTCGCTCACATTTATAATACACGTATAAAACATATTTTTTTGTATAATTTTGCATTTGGACAATCAAATGGGTCTCATTGGTGCCTATTAACAATCATATAAACATACTGTTGTTTTCTGATTTTATCTATCTATTCAGACGATAACACCCACTGCAATGAAGGCCTCTTCTCTACCCCGCCACTGTTGCCGATCTTGAGCAAGTCGCACCCACTGATTCCCCATTATCATCCGACCATCGGGCTGGTGGTCTGCCCTGCGATCGTTTTATATCCCTTGGCCACCATTCGGTTACTGCTTTGGTCCACCTAAGATCTTCCCGTCTTGCTAAGTGCCCTGCCCATCTTCATGTGTTTTCTGTTTGCGTCTGGTAAACCATACAGCTACAAAAAATGGTTTTTGCTAGATGTTGCGTGTCTCAATTAGATGCCCACTTACGGTTTAAAACACTTCTTAAGACTCACGCTTATGACTCTGTTTTAGTAAATTCAGATTGCGACCACACTCTTTGGAGCTGAGGTAAATAAATATATTTATATGTTTCGGACGAAACTCATAAGCTCGTAATTGGTCAAAACATAATTATTTGGACTGCATAAATCAGTCAAAATTAATTTTGTTTACAACAGATCCAATACTTCCGTTAGTCCACCCGACCGAGATATTCCTTCCTACAGTACTTCAGATGGTTTTCACATTACGTTTTCGTGAATAAAAAGAAGCCTTTATGTAATCCCGGTCACAAACTATTTGTATACCAAATTTCATGCGAATCGATTTAGCCGTTTTTGCGTGATTGAGTAAAAACAAACATAAAACAATCACAATCATAATAATTTTTGAAACCAAAAAAAAATATAGTAGGAACCCATTGGAAAAGGAACAGAATTAAATATAACAAAAAAATTACATTACTATGGTAAATTTTCTCAGAAAATCTTTTTATAACCCGACTTTGCGATTTAACTTTTTTCAATAGGACTTGTAGTTTTGCCGGAAATCGATAAAAGACTTTTGTCCCTTAAAAACGCACCTCCATCAACTTCCCGACCTCTGATCGCCCGTAAATTATTTTTCCTTTCATTTTTGTTATATTCTCTTCCTTTTCCAATGGGTTTCATCCTACTATACTACATTACTTTTTACCATTTTCAAAGGCTCAGCCCTGGTCTGTAATAAACCTACTCGTAACAATAACATTTTGTTTGGTTTTGGATTTTGACAATGTGTCTCAGTGTCTATTAACAAGTCATCTTAACCTATTTTGTTTCTGTTTGCTTCCTGTGGCAAACCATACAGATACAAAACTCCATAATCGGCCAAAACAAATTCTGGCTGCATAAATCAATCAAAATTAGTTTTGCCTACAACATGTATAATGCCTGGTAGTCCGCCCTAAAACTTGGTGTTTCACTGCCGTGCACCAAGATATTCCTACAGTAATTTAAAATACGGTTTTTACATTGCGCTTGCGTGAAAATTGGAAGTTAAATGGCAGCGTCACCGGATATCATGAAGTTTACTAGGAGTTCATGAAGCAACATGAACTTGAAACAATGGCTGGAACATGACAAGATGGGTTTTTTGAACTAAAGCTTGCCATCAAGTGTAAAAATCTTGATGGCAAGCTTTAGTTCAAAAAACTTTGGTTTTGTTTCAGTTTGCCTAACTTCCAGTAGGTAATTAACATGGTCTGTAGGTAGTAATTATTTAGTAGGCATTCACAAACAAAAGTTACCTTCACATAAAATAAATATAATAAATCGTAATTTAATAAAAAGCACACGATCTCCTGTTTACTAGACAGGCGCTTTAACCAACTTAGCCACGGCCTGGTGCCTATATTTAAACAAAAGAGTTGTAGTATGGCTTTCCATAAACCCATTTTGTACGTATTATCTGTTTATACTCCATTTGGTTAGGTACCAAAGGTAAACAAAAACAATGGCGGCCTTCAGGGCTGTTCAACCTTTTATTACAATTGTATCTTGTGAATTGGGAGGGAAATGAATATACCTTTTAATTATCTTTCTAACAATCATTGGACCATGTTTTCTCGACATATTTATATATGTTTATTATTGTACAATTGTCCAATGGCGAAAGAGTGTTTATTATTGTACAATTGTCCTTCTGGAACGTATTTGGTGATCGAAATGTAAGCAAGGCTAGTACCTGGCTCGGGAGCACTCATTTTAACAATTAAAATTAATAACAATACTTCTAACAATCAATAAAAACAACGAACAAACGAAATAATATCTAATTAACACAATTTACGGCAAAAGAAACACAAAAACGAACGCCCTTGATCATAAACTATTCTTCTATTAGCTTCTAGAAATACTAAAAAAAACACGTTTTCGTAAAAAACAACGATTAAATTGAAGAGTTAGTTCTATTTCAGTTGCGCTGTCTCACTTTTTTACTATAAAATCACGTTTAAATAGAATAGATTTGTCACACTAGGGCATAATAAATGCAAGGATGTACCTGTACCTGTTGCATCGGGACCAGTCATACATCGGTGTGCACTGATACACGAACGAGGTGTGCAGTCTGAGAGCAAAATAAAAAGAGACAGAGACAGTTCAGTTTGACCCCCTTACTCGCTCGCGATCAACCTCTTGCGAGTTCTGTGAGATTAGTACCCCTATCGCTGGTGTATTGAATGAAACGACCTCTAGGTTCCCTCCCTTAGGTCTAATAGAAGTTAAGAATTATAATTTTATCTTTTTTAAAAGTTAATTTTATTCATAAAATGTTGACCACTTTTCCGACATAAAACTCTTTGCTAAGATTTGAAAAAGTTGTTTTAGACGGAGCATCTTAATAAACCGTGCTTTTTACCTTTTTAAAAAGAAACTCATGCGTTTTATATTACAATAATGCATTTAATTTATTATTATTTATTTTATTGTAATAACTAATAGAAGCGATATCCGGCACTTGGGAATTGAAATCCCTAAGTCTATGAGAGCCGATTTTCAGCCCACCGTGGGGCGTGGCGTTTATCGTATCAATTGCGAACAGTCTATGTGACCCCCCGACTCACTATCCTTGTCTTTACAGTCATTTGGAACTCTTCAATCAAGGACCACCATGACTGAGCGTCCGTTACCATGATACTGCGGCGTTATTTTAAATTACTCCAGTTTCGTTGCCATGGATATACCCAAAACATTACAAGGACAGCATGACTCCAGAAGAAGTGTGCGGAAGTACGAATAACTTTCACTCTTCGCTTAAGCTAGATGAAAACTTATTTTTCAGTGCTCTCGACACATAGGTACCAGAAATCCATAATTCTTTATATATTAATACTTAAGTTGTGAGATGTAAAAGATGTGAAACAGTTTTTCCCTGCTACAAAATCGTCAAGCGTTGCATGGTTCTGACTCATTTACTAAACAAATGTTTGAATGATATCGATATTAGATCCTATGGCTTTACGGCTTCCACCGAATTTATTATGGGAAGTGCTCTAAGGAGTTGTTCGGGCTAATACCAGCCGCTGAGTTTCACCATCGCACCACAGGCCATAAAAATAAGTTCGATGGTTGGCAATCCACTACAATCCGGTTTACACGAAACTTCCTACCGAGGCCGTGTAAGCTATGGAATGACCTTCCTGCGGCAGTATTCCTGAACCAGTACCACATGGGGGCGGGCCTTCAAGAAAAGAGCGTACATATAATTAAAAGCCGGCAATGCATTGGTGACAGTCACTGATGTCTATGGGCGGCGGTAGTCACTTACCATCAGGTGACCCGCATGTTCATTTGCCCCCTCTTATATAAAAATAATAATATTAAATAAAAAAAACAGTATTTAAATTGCCTGTCTTTTAGGAACTTCTGTTTAGTGTATAATATTAACCGTTAAAGAGATGTACCTTCATTCATCAGCTCAGCGTCATGAGATGATGATGACCATATGCAAATGTCTCAATAGCTTTATACGTAAAATTAAAGTAAATGATAATTTGCAATAGTAGTGCTGACCTACATTCAGTGTGTTCGCCCGGAACTCTAGAACCATTTCATTCATAAAATATTGCTGTCTCACACCAACGTTGACACGTGAACACATGAGCACCAACCTTACCTCAAAATGCTAGTGTGCATCATAATACACATGTAAGGTTTATGTAAGTGAAAGGTAGACTTCCTAGTATTCATTGATTCCTGGTACAGTGTATGCAATTTATGCATCTTGCATGGCATGCATTGAATGCTTTATAAAAAGCAATGAAATATTTCGGATAAAACTGAAAATATTAAATCTATGAGCCCTTTTCTAAAATATAGGAAATCCTCATGGATGATTTGCCATTTAGGGGGGCGGCAGGGTATCTCAGGATCCTTCGATACTAAAAATCGCACTTGCCTTCTTTGCCTTATTAATTTACTTACAGTCACGGTCATGGGATTCGTGTTATTCACCATGACCGTGACAAGACACGAACTATGAACCCTAATGCAATCAAATAAAAATAATAGGCAAACGATAATGCCTATAAAATATTATGTTACTAGTTACTACTAATTCATAATTATTAAGTGATTACAATAGTTTTATAATAAATAGTAATTACTACCTACTACATACGTAATTAATAATGTGTCCATAGACATTTTGTAAAATACGGATCCTTCAATCTGTTCATACGAGGGGATTTAACTGAAACTTTATAGCAAATTAATAATCAATTATTTATTTTAACCGCTTACGAGAAAATAAAATGTATAAATGGACGTCAATATAAGCGTTGTAGACCTTTTCTATACGTTTCAGATCATGTTGTCCTAGTATAGGTGCGAATTTGTACATGCCAAAGGCAATTAATTAGGCCGGATAGGTAAGCAGCTTGTTGAGCAAATTAAACAATTGCAAAGTTTATTTAATTTGCTCCCAAACTTTTGATATTGCAGTTGATTTAATTTTAAGAAATTAATTCCATTTAGGTATTTGGTACTTTCGATGGATAGTAAGGTTCAAAAACTAAAACTATTATGTATATACTTAATTATAAAAAAATAGATACTATAAATTTTATATAATGCTATAATAATAATTTATTGTCTCTATTTTTATTATAATACTAGCTTTTACCCGCGGCTTCGTACGCATAGACTTAGTAACACAATTGTGGTCGGATTCATTTCATGGGATAAGAATTACTCAATATTAGGGAAATGTCCGCTCTTTCTGAGATTTGAAGTATTTAATATGCCAGCGTTAGTCGCAAACTATTAGTGTACCAATATTTCATTCAAATCCTGTAAGTAGTTCTCCGATATCAGTATTTCGGGATTTCCGGGATATTCATACATTTCTCTGTGTAAAAAAAAGCATATATATTATTTCAGGTCACACACTAATTCTGTATGAAATTTCATTCAAATCCCGTAATTAGGTCTCCTACATAAGTTTTCTGGGAAATTACCACATAATTTTGGGGTAAAATGTATACTATTTATTATTCCCGGTCACATACTATTTGTGTATGAAGTTTCATTCTAATCCCGTAGGTAGTACTCCTATTTCTGTTTTTCGAGATTTCCGGGATATTCCGTCATTTTCCGGCATAAAAAGTAGCCTATATCTACTTTATTCCCGGTCACATACTATATAATTACGTATGAAATTTCATTCAAATCCCGTAAGTAGTTCTCCTATATCCGTTTTTTGAGATTTCCGGGATATCCCTATATTTTTTTGGGATAAAAAGAAAGCCTATACTTTATTCCCGGTCACATACTATTAGTATACCAAATTTCATGCAAATCGGTTCAGCCGTTTTTGCGTGATTTAGTAACAAATAAACAAACAAACATCCAAACATTCACATTTATAATATTAGTGTGAAATATAATATTAGTATGATTAAATCAACTAAATACAAAAAAAAAGTTAAAATCTAGCTACGAAGGGTAAGTGGAAGGTTTCTTTTACTAATCATTCAAAACTTTTATTAATCCCACTGCAATGCATTAAACCTTTTTCGCAATCCAAAGGGATTTTATTTGTACCAAATTCCATCAAAATTAGATCTGCAGCTTAGTCGCGAAAGCGTATATTTTATCAGTATTGCTCTGTATCGGCTTCATAATTTTTAAATCGTCTGCTTATAGGTATAAAGAAACATGTATTGATTATGTATGGCATTGCAAGTCAAAATTTAATAAATAGGCGTCGGTAAACGGAATAAAATAGTTTCCTTTCCTTTATCTTGATTTACTATTGTTAGCTTTAAAACCAAACCACGCTCTCTTCCTTAGTCAATAGCAACAATACGGAGCGTCCGTTGCCATGGTTACGCAACGAGTGCATTTTACTAGCACAACATGAGTCTCAAAGAGTAGTCATTCAATTTTCCATTTATTTCCAATTTGAGGATTTACAGCTTAATAATAAAAGTTTTATATATGAATATATAGATGAATATAAATGGTGTGTGACTGTTTTCTATCGAACATTAAAACAAAACCGTTAATTTATTTATTCTTAATGTACGAAAGTATACAATGGCAGTCTTAGTGCTATAGGTAACCATTGTTTTTAACAGTACTACATTTGGTATACATTGTACCACATTTATTTATGCCTGTGGCGATGTTTTATAATAATATTATTTTTATAGAATTTGTTATGTGCACAAGTCTACATTTTAAAATCCAGAGCATTATTGTTGCAATATCATAACAGGATACTTGCTAAATTTTGCAGCGATCTGATCTATAAAAGTCATTCTCTCACCTTCATCGACTATAAATGAGCTGATTGATGATCTTTAAACGGCTCAATAAATTTTCAGATCAGTTAAGTTTATTATTTATTGCAGTAGAATCCAGTAATGAATGCCAAACCGTAATTCGAGGGAATTCCAGTAATAGGATAACATACATCAAAAGAGATACAGCTATCAAAATTCTAGGAATTTGGGGTAAGATTTCCATGTATCCTGTATTACTCTAAAACTATTCCGCTACATAGGTTTTTTTAGGCAAATGTATTATGCCTTCAATAAAAAAAAAATTGTAAATACATTTTCACGTCTAGGCGTCAAAGTACCTACTCAACGTAGTAAATTTCATGATGTGAAAAGAAGTATCTACTCTATATTTATTATATATTATTATTAGAAAAGGCAGCGTCCAGCAGTGGACAAAATATGGGATGATGATGATATAATATATTAATTGCATTATTTACTTAGTCAAGAAATCTTATTGTTTCGTTTTGAATTTGGAGCATCTCTGTGCCTTTTAACAAAACATCATGCTCTCACAAAATATACGTATTACATGATGCTAAAACATACAAGAAAACTGTTGATGTATATCTGCCTAATCCTTTGCGAAATACAGGCTTATTGGTATGTATATTACGTTAACCTGAATGACTGACATCCACAATAAAATTGGGTCAAACCTACGTAGTCCCTTGACCGTTAACCCTTGACCTTGAACTCTTTTTTAATCATCATAATCAATTAAAAAAAACCCTTACCTAAAAGTTGAATAAGTATGACATATTCAACTAAATCTAATATTAAATTGAATTGAATTGCATGGAAAAGTTTATTTCGGTTGCGCTGTTAATGATTTTCTTCTGTATATAAATCACGTTTTTTGTTGGTTGGCTAAGTCTATGAATAGTTTTGTCGCACTAGGGCATAATAAATGCAAGGATTTACCTCTACCTGTTGCATCTGGACGAGCGAGTACACACTACACACATCTCATAATTCGGGTCATACATCTGTGTGCACCGATACACGAACGAGGTGTGCAATCTGAGAGCAAAAGAAAGAGAGAGAGAGAGAGAATAGTTTGACCCCTTACTCGCGATCAAGCTCCTGCGAGTCCTGTGACATTAGTACCAGTATCGCTGGTGTATTATTGAACGGAACGACCCCTATGTTTTCCTCCCTTAGGTCTAACAGGACATATTTCAGACAGCATTTGAACTATTTTTTGTTTCTACTAATTAAAATGACGATTGCTTAATGTTGATTATTATATTGCATAGTTATTATGTACCAATATCGTTGGTATATTGAACGGAACGAACCCTATGTTTCAATATTTAATCAAATCAAAAATTAATAATATTATTAATAAATTAATATATAATAATTTAATTATTATTATTATTAATTATAGCTGGTATTAAATCATAAAATATATTATGAATCATATTATCGATTCTGAAATTTCTCCCAAATTTACTCACGGATAATCTTCGAATTAACGATGCTCTGTCTCTTTAAACAAATCCCTGGAAAGTAAAAGTACTTGGATCGTGAGTTTTGATTTCCATCAAGTACCTACCTACGATTTCATTCTATCTATATATTCTATAACTGTCGGGAGCACCAGACGCAAATTGCGAATGCATCCTCAATTTTTTGTTGCTCTAGTGCCCATAAGAAATTAATTGTTTCTTTTTTTGAGTCTTTACATCAAAAAATCTATCAAAACGTACCTTTTTTTTTATAGTACGGACAATCCTCATGGATCCTCTACCACCCGGGGAGGTGGCAGGGTATGTCAGACTCATACCGATTAAAAACCGCACTTGCCTTCACGTGCCCTATTGTCATGCCCTATTTATCAAAACGTGCCTACGTTCTTTTATTCTATGTTTTGGTTTTTAACGGAGTTTTGAGTTACTTATTATAATTTCAGGAATTTCATGAACCACATAAAAAAGTATTATAAATAAAAATCAGGTGACATTTGACCGTTCATTGCATGTATTCTCGTTCGCGTTGAAACTGAGGTACTCTTTTTCTAGGCTAAGGGGCTTCTCTGAAATGAAGATGATATTCACGCATTTAAAACGACCCCAGACACTATACATAATTAGTTACAATTACTTATTTCACATGATGTATTCATGACATCGTTGATAAAGCCTCGTGAGAAAATGACTCCTATTTGAATCAGCGCAACCACACTGCACTGAGAAGTACTATTAAGTAAACAAATACCTGATATTTCTCAATATCATGGAAAAATAAGTTGAAATTTATTTGTATAAATAATACTGTCTTTAATAATAATATATTTAACATATTTTAAACTACCTACTTGTTTAAATCTATTTTTTCCAGAAAATAACAGATAGATTAAAAGTACCAGTGTTACTAAACTACTCCTAATCAATTATGCATTCCTGGTTATGTTACTCTCAAGATAGTAAGAAGAAACTACAGTCTTGTGCACTAACGACGAAGTCCAACATGAATATTAGGTAGGTAGAGGACTCTGCCGCCCGACCAGACAATGGCCCCAGTAGGCAGCACGCTTTTAACGAAGCGTGCCTAAACAGTATGCGAGGAGAAGCCTCGCTTATCGACGGGGCGAATTTCGCGGATCCCATGGCCATGACAATAGGGCAGGTGAAGGCAAGTGCGGTTTTTAGTCGGTATGAGTCCGACATACCCTGCCACCTCCCCGGGTGGTAGAGGATACATGAGGATTTTCCGCACTATAAAAAAAAAAAAAAAAAAGGTATGTCGAGTTACAGTTGCCATGATTGTATGTGCTTAATAAAGTGTAATATTTTCATTCTGGTTCTGTTCAATGAAGAAAGCGTAGTGCGTGGTGCCACCACCTATATAAAAATACGAATTTGCTTGGGTATCACTATCAAACTATCAGATTATGTAAAAATTGGGAATGTTTATTTATATGGTATGGAGTACCAAATTAATAAACATTCCAAATTTTTGCATGCCAACTTATCCTGGGAAAAAACGGAATTGTCCAGAAAATCCCGAAAGAGTTGATATAGGAAAACCACGTAAATGTGACCACAAGAATGAACAAGAGAAAATTTAAATCTTTTTCCTTAGATGAGTTGTGTTTATTAAAATCAAAACATTAGGAAGCTTTATTGCCATATTGCCAGCATAACATTAATGCCACATAGCCTGGGGGAATATAATGCTTAACCTTTTTTTATAGTAAGGAAATTTCTCATGGATCATCTCCAACCTACGAGTAGCAACCACACTCCAGTTCTAGTTTGACTATGTTAAAAAAATGTTCTTTCATCAGAAAAGATTCAAATGAAAAAAAAAAAAGTTTAACGTAACATATTTTTATCATAACGACGACGGTTTTTCTTTAATTATACAATCGAAGTTAATGTAAACTGCGTTTGCAAACGTTAAGGAAGAATATAAAATAATTCAAAAACTGAAAAAGTGTGTCCGGCACATTAGGGGACTCGAACCCCCGACCTTCACGTTTCAACCCCGAACGTGATGCTCTATCCAACCTGAGCTAACGTGCCGATTATTAAAGTTGGCAAATAATGTGATCTGTATCAGCCACTCAGCAGTAAAAGGAGAAAACGGGAGCTAGCAAACAAGAAAAACAGTATTTATATTTATAAAAAGTGTGAAAAAGTGACTGTAATATAAAACTAAAAAGAAACAGAAAATGAAAAATAGTTCTTTAAAATTAAAGTTTACATAGTTGTGACAAGAAAGTATCAACCACACACTTGGACTCTTCGGTTCAGTGTAATTGTTGCATAGCCGTCTTAATTACTAGTGTTGTTCACCTGATATATTGAATTTAAATTTCTATAAATATTTTAATCCATCTAAGGTCGTCAACTAGCGCCGTGCCATCTATCGGCTGTTAGTGTTATCCTAATAGCACGATTACATAAGATTTATTCTATGGTGTATAGATGTCACTATCCTTACTAATTTTTAATAGGTTTTAAAATAATAAGTTTAATAAAAATTGATTGTACGAAGCTAAATTTATAACATAATGTGAAAATAGAAATCCAACGACAGATCTTACTCGAACCCAAAGCTTCTGGCTCTGCGTAGGTACTAGTAGTGGCTTTCATATCGTCTCTGTTTTGTTTTAGTTACAAGAGCTTCTTTTATTTCACTCTAATTTAGATTTGAGAATTCCTTAAACTAGATAATAGATCAAAGTAGGTAATGATAAATTTCGTTTATACTACACATATCGCAGCACCTTTTCTTCCATTCGTGTAGGTCGGTTGACGGGGACGAATGGAAGAAAATGATGAATGGTGATCACCGCATTATTCACTCTATCCGTTTTCGTCATTGTCAAGGTGCGTTTTCGTTGTTCGTTGTTCATCAAGGTGCATTAAGTTTCTTATTTATTGCGGTTTTCATTAGTAAGAGACAAGTTTAAATATCATCATATATGCAATAACTCAAACTTATTGCACTGATAACTAGTAAATGAATATTACAAATGACGAAATATGCTAATTTTATATGTAGTAACTATTCTTATTGCAGATATAGTTAGTAAAATTACTTAATAACTTAAGTATTGTTATTCCTATCTATAGTTATATCGGCCTTGATAAGTACCTACATCTATCTACATAGTGAATACTTCTTTTCTCGGAACAAAGCGGGAATTTCCCTAACATTGAGTATCTCATGCATACAATCCGACAACAATTGTGTTACTAAGTCTAGGCGTACGAAATCGCGGGTAAAAGCTAGTAATTTATAATTATGATATAGGTATCTATCGTTAAGCCATAGTATAATGACATGAATATAATTCTACGCATTGGATGCAATTAAGACTTATAATAATTATAGCTAATAATCAGTTGCCTAAATGGTGAAGAAAAATTTACTTTCAGGAAAGCTGCTTGAGAAATTTCATCACTATTTGCCACTCGTGTTATATTTTTTTCAGCCTAGACACTTTTACTTCTTAAGAGAACAATGCTCAACAGTGAAGTAGAAAAAAAATGTTTGGTTCTTGTTGAACTTACTTTATTCTCTCACTTTCATTTTACAAATGGGTTCAGTCGTTCCAAGATCCAACAGATCCGAATAAAGTTTGTGTCAAGGGTATTTTTCATTTGATTCAAACCAAAGTCAAACATTTTTTTTCAATTAGACCATTACGGCACTTTTGAAAAGTCAAAACTTCTTGCACGGTTCCAAAAAGTGGGTCTTATGGAGAAGAACCGGCAATAAACTCCATAGACACTTTTTAAAAAAAAAAACATGATTACAGTGTTCATCTTGGTTTACAGTCTAATTCGGAATAGTTCATGAGAACGATGCAGTTTGATGTGTACCATTAAATTAATCTATACTTGCGGCACGCTATAATAGCCGTTACGTTAATGGACGAAAATAAAAAAACACAATGCATATACATATTGTATAATTATATTTTTTGTGGTTGTATCATTAGATCACTACTGACAATAAAGAACAGCAATTTGCTCCTTCAAATGTAATTACTAATTAATACAAAACTTCATGAGTGGACAAACGTCAAAACCGGCATCATAGCGTGCCGGTACTAAAGTATAATAAACAGAGAAAAAAAAATTGCCATTGACAATAAGAGCTGACCAGCCCCGACAGACGGCACCCGTTCACGAGTATGACGTGCGTATCGGCGTCGTTTAACTCAACCATGTTGCAGGCAATAAAACGACCCGACACACAACGCCACCATCAGCAGGACATTTTAGTGAGCATGACAAGCTCAGACCGCTAGGCAACTGAAGGGCACAATGTAATTTTAGGTCATTATAATGCATATCAACATATGCAACATCAATGGCTGCATGACTCTCATACTTTACAATTTATGTTTTTACAAACAAAGAATTGTATAACGTACAGTAAAATTATTTGATAACAAGATGTTCATCTTTTGGAGCTGGATCAGCTTCCCACCAAACATTTTGATCTAGAAGATAATCTTCCAATTTATAGTAAGCCTGCCTGCACAGGGTAGACTTAATGACTTTTTTGCGAATGCAATTTTACCCCTTTTATTTGAACTTTTTGTTGTCTACCTTGCAAGTATGATTTGACAAGTTTCAAAGTTTTGTGCTTCAAACTATAATGCTCCAATTTTAATAACAGAGTTTCATGACTTACGCAGTCAATGGCTTTTGAAAGGTCACAGAATATACCGATCACATCTTGAGACTCTTCCTAGGCATAAAAGATGTTTTTGATAAGTGTGACGTCCTTTGGTAAAGCCATATTGCTGGTCATGAAAAAGCTTATTTATATTGAAATACAATAGCGTTTGATTGAGCATGATTTTTCAAATATTTTGCTAAGCACAGGCAGAACGGAAACCGGCCTAAAATTGCCAGGATCTTGACTATCCCCAAACTTAATAAGGGTATAACTTTGCGGTATTTCATTAGATCTGGGAAGGTTCCTTGGTCTACGCACTTATTAAATATTATCGCTAGATGGGGTGCTACTGTGTTAATAATACTTTTACAAACATTTACCGAAAGGCCCCATAAAACTTCAGTCAATTTATTTTTTATTTCTTTAAAAGCTTTTATAATGCATTTGGGGCATAGTAACAAAATATTTAAACAGGCTAGAATGTGATTGATAATTTAGCTAACAATACTTACGTAGGGCTAAATAACGAAGATCGATGATCTGCAACGGTCAGCTGCACTTCCTGAAGTCAAGCAAGAGATGATCAAAGCCTGCCATGCCTTGAAAATCGAGTGAAGTAACGGTTTATCGTAAGTATCATAGGTGCCATATACCCATGATACTTACTCATATTATTTCATGAGCATGAAGCGATATAAGACCGCGGGATATACAGGGTGGAATTTTGTAATGCCACCTGGAAGGAAAGTACTCTTAATTTTTAATTTAAAAATTCGCTTGCCACACCTGGAAATCTAACCGACTAAAATCTGTAAAAATTACATTCTGTACTTTTATTGCATCGATCGTTAGGGTCAATTATAAGGATGTAATGTCTCTAACAAACTAGATAAATTAAATGAAAGGAAACCATGAAAGTCAGTAATAATAACAAAGAATAAATAAGTAATAAGTACAATCGCCGTAATAACCACTATTGATCTAGGGTGAATCCTGTTCGTGTTTATGAAACTAACAGTCAAATAAGATTTTCTTTCAACGTTTGGTGCGGAAGGTGTGGCAAGAGAATTTTCTAAAAAATTTGAATGCAGTTTTGTTTCTTTTCAAAAATAAGGGAATGTTTCCTTTGAGTAAAATTGTCTATATACAGTATTAAGAGTACTTTCCCTCCAGGTGGCATTACAAAATTCCATCCTGTATAGCATCTGGTTTACCTATAAGCCAAAAACAACATAAATAGTGTAAAATTAAAAAATACTTTGGTTTATTTGCATTTGAGTTTGCGATACATTAATTATATATAAATCATACTTCATACTAATATTATAAATGTGAAAGTTTGGATGTTTGTTTGTTTGTTACTAAATCACGCAAAAACGGCTCAACCGATTTGCATGAAATTTGGTACCCTAATAGTATGTGACCGGGAATAACACATAGGATATATTTTACCCCAGAAAAATGTGGGAATATCCCGAAAATCCCGAAAAACGAATAGCTTACGGGATTTGAATGAAATTTCATACACTCATAGTATGTGACCGGGAATAACAAATAGGATATATTTTACCCCAAAATTATGTGGGAATTCCCAGAAAACTTATGAAGGAGACCTACTTACGGGATTTGAATTAAAGGTTGATACACTTATAGTTTGTAATTGGCACTGGCATATCGAATACTTCTTTTTTCGGAACAAAGCGGAAATTTCCCTAACATTAAGTACTTCTTATCCCATGAATACAATTTATTAAGTCTAGGTGTACGAAGTCACGGGTAAAAGCTAGTATTCAATAAAAATAAATGTAGGACATTTTATTCAGGACTACCTAGTACCAAACCAAGCAGAGCTTGCAAAATGGGTACTAAATAAAATGAACATAACACTTCTTTTAACAGAAGATAAGGAGGTAAGCGAGCAAGTGGAGCACCTGATGGAAATTAAGTGATCCCCAATTGAAAACCACATCAGGGGGTTGCATTGCTGGCGTTTAAGAAAAGTATAGGCTTGCTTCTTGAAGTTTGCCATATCGTTCCGAATCGGAAATACCTCCGCTAGTAATTGATTCCACAGAGTAGTCATGCACGGTAAAAAGTTTCTTGAGTAACGCACGGTTATTGAGACCCATTTATGAAGGTAAAATATAGATGAAATTTTCATTTCTGGCGAGCGAGTCTGTGGCGGAATGTAGCGGGAGATACAAGACTCATACAAGTTCAAAAAAATCCTCAGAATGTGCCCTACATACTTACTCTACTTACTTGTATACTTGACACGTTTGTGACACTTCGGCTTCTGCGATACGGGTTGTGGGTTCGATCTCCGCATGGAACAAATATTTGTATGACCTACACGTAGTTGTTCCAGGTGTTGGTGTTTGTATTTGTAAACACACCCACGAAACAGGACAAAATCCTAGTGTGGGGAAACGTTTTTCAATAAGTTAAGAAGACTTTTTTGAGAATAAATATTTATTGACAGAAAAGTATATTGTAAGTACAATACATAATGAATAATATTATTTAACTTGAGGTTAGAATAACCCCGTTACTTTCTATCATATAGATGTGGTAGGACCGTGCGTGTGCATCGGATCCCATGGCCATGACATCCCATAGGGCAAGTGAAGGCAAGTACGGTTTTTAGTCGGTATGAGTGGAGGCTGAGGACAAAAGGATGAGGATGTAAAAAAAAGGGCTATAAAGTCAGCAGGGCGATAGCTAGGGAGACTGTCCAGGTTGTTTAGTATGCGAGTAAAGCCGCGGGCAGTAGCTTATAGTATTTAGATGTGTATATGTTTTATTAGTTTTTTTAAGATAGGTACTTTATTTTAATGAATACAGAGATAATTCAAATTCAAAGTCGTTTTTTTTAACATTAAAAAAAATGAAAACAAATTCCTTGATTTAAACTACATGTAGGCGTATTTTTTGTATGAGTATAGTAATTTTACATGGAAGAGAATCTCGCAGATATAATTATCTGATGAAAGTTTCACCTTAATGTGTTGAACATTTCTTTAGATCACACAACAACTCTAAATACAATAACTTCCTGAAGGTTTGGGGAGACGGATATCCTTTTTAACTTTCTTTATCCTTTTGGCTTTCTGTTTTAGCATCTTGGTCACCAAGGGCGCCCCCCAATGAAGAGACAGCTCATCGAACTCTGCAATAAGTTCATCATACTCTGATTGAGTTATGTAGCTGTCGTTTGTTTGCATTCTATTTCTGCACACCTTCTTCTTGGTTGCTCTTTTCTCTAATACTGAGAGATACATTTCTGAAATAAAAAAAGCAATACTTAGAATTTCTCAATTAGATAGAGGTGTACGAAGTAGTGTACATTCACATTTCGCAATTTTCAGGTCGTATTTAATAGGAGACGAGCCTATTATCAGTCACTAAAATAAACTCAAGGCTGCTAACTTACTAAGGGCTGTTAACAAACTGGCAAGAAATAACTAACAGAAATATTCGGTACGATTGCGATAAAAACAAAGCAGTCACTAAAATAATCTTCTGGGTGAAATCAAATATGACAGTAACCATTAACCTAACCTAACCTCAGAATTGAACCCAAAACTTGACACTCGTACACCGAGTTGCGGCCACATGAGCATTAGAATATCTCCAACTATTTCCATTCTATATAATAAAATTACGTCATCAAATCATTCAATCATTGCGGACTAGGTTATTTAAACCCTGCAGACAATTTTACTAAAACCTACATAGATTTTAGGCTAGGGCATCGTCCACTAGGCCTTTCCACTGTCGAATATTACTAACAAATTGGCATTGTTGGGTAACAATTGCATAATAATACGTCCCCATATCGTCGCAACGTATTGTGACGCAACTTATAAATTTAATAAATGCTCCTATTTCACGTTTTTCATTAACTCCACTTCGAAATCACAGAAAAAGTTTCCTCTCTGTTTGCATAAGAAAATAAAGGAGGCATCAAAATGGGAAACATCAATTACGGAGCTTACAAATGGCGTAGCAATTTATCACTGTCTACGAACATTCAGTCATTGTGAAATATTCAAATCGGGATGCTATCATCGTATACCTGCACTACGCCAAAGAACGACCAATATATTATGTTTCAATAGGCACGTACCTGTATCTTATTCGACGATCTTGGAGCTACTTAAATTTTATTTAATCTGCAGTGAACGAGTCGAGCAGGGCGGTTGTCCGCCGTGTTCCCGACGATTATTGATTCGGCCTCCGAATCACGCAAGGAAAGGGGTTGCAGTTTAAGAGCCATTTATTTTTGTTTAATGAAAACACTTATGATTTATACGTCCCCACATTTTTCAGATACAATACAAAATCTTTAATATTTTTACACGTTATAGAAATGTTGATTTTATTGGAAGCATTTGTTATTGTTATTGAAAACAAATTCTTAAACTGAGTAAAGCTGGATTTAAATCATTTTTTTAACTGGCAACTTTTGATATTACGTCATGCGTTGGTCCACAGATGGATCATAGGTCTTTGAAGCTTCATAACAAATTTAATTTTAATAGGAAAACTGACTAATAATTTTTATTTGAAAAATATGTATATATAATTTTATACCTATATGGAATTATTGAAAATGTTATATTTTCTCAATAGAAGTATTAATAGTATTGCTATAAAATAAATGTACTACACACTACTATATACCTATCTATTATATTTTTTATCTTTAATGAAAGTAGTTATATTCACTATGATATTTTATCAAAGCTCGCTACAGATAAAAAAGATACAAGTTTGTTGTGTGCCACAGACTAAGGAAATCACTTGACACTGAAAGGTTGGGGTATCTAAGAGCTGATCTGATAATAAAGCCGGAAGGTATCTTCGCAGTTATGGTCGCTGCCAATTTCTGTTTTTCTTTGTTTATTTCTTATATAATAGTACGCCACAATAAAAGCTTCGTTGTCGTACGTTGCGTCCAGTTTTCAGTCTTCAGTTGGGTCCGATATCCGATTAGTGTGAACAGAATCGACGATATCCGAATGAAAAACAGAACTCGGCACCCGACAAGTAGTAAGGCCTATTTTATGAGGCCCGAGATCCGACAAATATGCAACAGTAAACAGCGCCATCCATGTTGGTATGCAAGCGAGATTGACGTGATTTGTTATCAGGCATGCGACCGACGCTGGGAAACTACTCCACATTCCCATTGGTGTCGTGTGAATGTGAACAGCTTCATACAAATGTTCTGCCACTAGAGTACCTACTCAACATTTTATGGAGCCCGACATCATCGTCGTGATCCATTTTCATAAGGTTTTTTATTTATTAATCTGATGTCGCCACCGCGGAAGCAATGGACGTTGACGAAGCTGTTGTCTATATGTTGTTATTAAGAACAAAATAAGGAAAACCAGCAAATTAAATCAGGCCCATCATACGTCAACTGTGAACAATGCCAATTCTCAGAGCTCTTATGTGAGAGAGATTTGACACGATTATTGATCTGAAAATTTGTGCCCGACATATTCCCGGGCTTTTTTTTCTTCTTTTGTAAATGGGAGCAAATTTGAGATGCCCCAGTTAGCTTCACGAGCTCCACCATGCAGCATAATAGAGACGGGCCGAGTAATAATTTTCTGTATTACAATGATAATAAATAATCCATGGAACAATGATTTCCATTTGAGTATAGGATCAAGTCACTTCTGCAAAAATAATCGCGTAAATTATCATTAGTTATTTAGTAGGCATGGGTTGTGTTTGTCCACCTTAAGGGTTATCCTCTAGGTAAGCCCGCAAAATTTAAATATTCTTGTTAATTTATGGTCTCTCGGTTAATTTATGGTGGCGTGTTCAATGTTCAGGGGTGACTGTGTGCAGGATTTTAGTTAATAGTACGAAGGACGAATGATGAAATATTTAATTAAAACCGTTACAACGTACCTATTTAGATATTGATTGATTTATTATCATGGAAACCGTGAATATCTTTCTATTAGTAATATTTACTGCAAGATTATTTGCTATACCTGAAGTTCGCGTTCATGTAAATAATGATTTAAAGACATTGATGATTTTGTCGTTGTAATTACATGATTAAATGATTTAATATGATACGATTTGGACTCAATTTTACTGCCAAGCTCGATCTGCCGTTTCATTTAACTAGTACTTCACTATAATTATATATTGTATAAGAGATTATACATTACACTTTGGTTCTTTGCTTTTATAATTATTCAATTTCTATCAAAAACGTTACAAGTATTATACAAAAATGCAAGTATACAAATAGCATGATCATTAGCAGACACCTATCATCATCAACATCATTATGCTCCTTTTTAGGACATTATTTATATCAAGTATTTATGTTTGTCTAGCCTATGAATAATAGAATTGTCAAATTTTGACATTAATATTTTATGCATGAAAAGATCTTTGTTAAAGGGATAATTTATTGCATCTCATGATATCGATTTTATCTGAAATATGATGCAATAAAATAAAACAATAATTATTAATAAATTCACTTTATTTCTACACAATATATTTAATGATTTTAACAGTATTATAACAATAGGGCTCCCTACTGCCCTTCCAAGGAGTTATATTATTGGTAAGCATTCAGCATACTGAATACTTAAAATCATTGCATATTTGTGCTCCGTCATAGTATAATGGTTTGTTTTTTTTCTGCAAAAGTATACAGGCAATGAAAACGTTCACTTGCAAAAACTTTAATATCTAGTAAATAAAGAAAGCCAGCTTAATCAAATTAAACAGTATATTATAGACAATTTCATACGACGCGCCAAATGAGTCCTGTATTTGTCCCGTGACGCCATGTTTATGTAGCAAGGTCAGTTGCTTGTATCCATAATCTTTTCAGATTTATTTATTTTATTTTCATACTACTTAAGTTATATTTCTTGACTTGTGCTGGTAATCTAGTATATAAATACTCAAATAGGTAATAAGTATACTTCCATGGTTACTTTTCAAGTTTAAAGCTTTCTATGGTTAAAATTGTAATAACGTTTGATAGAGTTAACCAATTTTTATAAAATGTAGTAAACGTGGACTTAAAATTTATGCTATGAATTACTTTTTAGTTCCTTTTAATAAATTCAGTAAGTAGTTGTGATTTGAAATGTATACACACACAGACAGACATAAAAATAAACAGATATTTTTGTATAATGACAGAATAGTATTGCGATACATGTTCTCAGTCCTCCAAATTAATATATTTACAAATATAAGCAATGGAAGTGAAATTTACATTATTTATTGATTCATTTAATAAAGGACAACCCTCAAAGCAATACACCAAGTAGCTCTTAAAATGGATACACTGATTTCTCATAAATATGATTTATACTTTTATTACTATTTATATTATTTGTATTTCCATTTCGGATATCACGGCGTATCTCCCGCAAGGAAGACATCCGGTCCTTTGGCAGGCTTGCGCGGGGACACAGGTCCAGCGCGTAGAGGCCCCTTGGAGAGCTTTATTCTAAATATGGGATGGGGCACCAACCCGGGACACTCCCAAGACTGCACTATTAGAGTACAGCCATGGAGTATCCCGGGTGGATGCAAGACTATTGTAAAATATGGTAAATAAAAACTACTTGGTTTATGGATGTAGATGATTAGTGGACCGATAACTTCTATTGCCGGAAGAAGAAAACGGCGTCTGTCAAAACCCTCAACACATCTCCTTAAGGATGACAGACGGTGACTCGCCAACTCACTAGATGCGCCCCCTGAAAAGCTGCCAGTACAGGCAGAAGGGAGCAACAGCGGTGTGAGTGGCTAGGGGTGTAGAGAGGTGCGGCCCCGGTTTCACCGTCGCGAGTCTAAGAGAGACCCGGATTGGGTTTCCCCGCTATTACGCCATTAGAGACTTCTACCCCCGACGATATAGCTCTGGCGGCTCCCCTCTGACCGGCCAGTTAAGCCAAGACAGAGTTGAGAGTCCTGCGGGCGCTCTTGGGGTTCCACTCCAGCTACCCAGTACGGGCAAACTGGAGACGAGGCCCTGACCGACTCTCTGGGGCAATAAGGGCCGCAGTGTCGCCACTCACCATCAGCTCGCCACAAGCTGCCCTGCGGTTTGTGCGCTTTTCTTAAGACCTTATGACACATTTTTTTTTATTTTCAAAGGTTTGTAGAAAGCGTTTCTAATCTACCCTCCAGTTTTACGTTAGTCTCATGATGAGGTAACGCTTGTCCCAGAGGGGGCTTATTGTTATTATTATTATTTATAGTGTACCCTTAATTAAAGGCTTCCATGGCAAGTCTTCAGGTAGTAGAAAATACAAATGTCACTTAAGTACATAATTATATAGACGGAATAACGGATTAAAATATAAATTAATAATAATGTTTTAGTTCGCTACCCAGTACATAAGACAAACAATAAATTTAATGAAAAAATCCTTACAAACCACAAAAACACTTATGCAAGATGGATTTGACTTTATGCAGGGACTTTAGAACATATAAATGTCAACACTAGGTGTACTTGATAAGCGACTATATTGAACTTGCATTCATAATAATTAGATATTAAGAAATGTTGGTATAAGATAGTTCAGGGGCCCAAATAAGAGCCCTGAGGAACCCCCGAAGGTGTCGGAAACTACTTCGATAAATAACGGTTAATCACAACCTTTGAAGTGCGCTTCACAAAATAAAACTGGTGTGAGTTTTACCTTGTCAAGCGCTTTGCTATGTTTCCCGTAATATGGATGGCAGATAATAATTATTTGGCAATAGATCGCAGATAATAATTATCAGCCATCAATTGCCAATATCTATTAATCTTGTGGTCCACTCCGTCAAATGTTTTCTTACTATATCTGTAGGTATTTTTAAAAGTTGATGTAACACACTGATTCAATAACTAAATACAATTAATGTCAGATAAGAGATGCGATGTAGTAGGAATTAATGAGAAATAAAAATAATAAAAATATGGTTCCTGTCTTAGTAGGGTTTGAAGTAAAAGTTTTATGAAACCTCTTATTAAAGCACATAATTATATTATGTGTAGTTTGTCTTATCTAAGTATTAGAAGCATGTTTGTAAACTTATATAAGAACAATGTCACCTTAATGATATACGCATTCTTTATAAAAGGTACGCCTTACTGGTTTTCAACGTTGGTTTTAACCAGAAATCTAACGAATGAAATACATTTTTCAAAACGTATACGTCTAAAGAAGTGGAGCATATCGAAAAAGACTAAATAATAAATAAATAATAAATTTGTTTATTAATGGCAACTAGGCCCAATTGTTAGTAACAGAGTTCTTAATTATTATGTCAGTAATCAAAACATAGGTACAACAAATACAAACACAGACATCAAGTTTTAGGTCTTTTGACCAGCACATCCATCGCGTGCAACAACCAAGGTGTGTCGTATTTCTCTACTAACATACTTAGGATGCTGTTGGAGCTAGACCGTGCCCTTGATAAAAGAGAATTCGTTTTGTTCCGAATTATGGCGTAAAAGTCATTGGTATGCGCATTCGCAAACATACTGGACGCACTACAATAACGCGGTAGTCCCAGCAGCATCCTGAAGCTGTTATTGTACTGTACACGCAGGGAGTCTAACGACCTCCTGGTATACTTTACCCACAGGCCACTCGTGTAGAACGATTGGCAATACGCCTTGAACAAAGTTATTTTAACCTCATTGCTGCAACGAGCAAACCTGTGTATCAACATATTGGCTCTGACTGCTAGCGCTCTACGCTCCCGGTCTATGTCCATTTCATCTTTGAGGTCACTGGTTAGAAAGTGTCCTAGGTATTTAAATTTGTATACTCTTTTGAGAGGCCGACCGTTTAGATTTATCACCAGCTTACTTTTTATACTTCTCCCAGCGGCCTCAAAGACCAAGTATTCACTTTTGTTTACATTATGAACAAGCCCATGTTTTGCGACATATTGCTCACAAACATGTAACATTTCCCTGATCGAGCCAGCCGTTGGCCCCAGCAGAACCATGTCGTCAGCATAACTCAAGTTGTTTACACAAACATTATCTACCCAGCATCCGACACGCTTACTGCTGAGTTCAGCGATCAGGATGGCCAGTTCTAAACTTTTCAACCTGTACATAAATGGTTATGTACAGGTTGAAAAGTTTAGGTGAGGTCAGGCCACCCTGCCTCACCCCACATTCCAGCCTGTACGTTTCGAACAGAGTCCCTCCCCATCGTACACAATTAAGCTGGTTACCGTACCAATATTGAAAAATCCTTAAAAGTTCAACGGATATTCCCGCTTCCTCCAGCTTACCCCACAGGACATCATAGGCCACCAGGTGAAATGCCTTAGAAAGGTCGAGGAAGCAGGCATATATTGGAGTGTTTCTTTCCGTGTAATATCGGACAGTTTGCTTGAGGGCAAGAATTCCGCTCTCAGTAGAAAGTTTGGGCCTAAACCCAAACTGCGCGTCATGTATTTGTAAAATATTACTTAGCTCTTTATCAAGCAGACTGTCCAATACTTTTGATATTATGGTAGCCAGTGATATTGGTCTGTAGTTGGAAGGATCAGCAATATCACCAGTCTTGTTCTTTAGAATAGGAACCACTATTGTTTTCATCATGTCTGGCGGCAGGTACGAGTGACTTATGCAGAGTGTAAAAAACATAGCTAGTACCCTTGGTAAGTGTACGCCTGCATGTTTTAGGTGCTCAATACTGAGACTGTCATGCCCGGGTGATTTGCCTCTAGACATTTTATTTATAACTTCCGCCACCCGCTTGCCAGAGTAACTAAAAAAAATCTCCAGAGTTAGTGAAAGATTTCTTTACAAGAAATTTCACAACCTAGTACTACTAAGATGTTTGATGGTTCCGCATAACAAGAACGCTAGTATTATCTAGTGTTGCTTGCCTGAAAACGAACATAATCTATATTTCCCTAATTACACCTACTATAGCAATGTGATGCGTTTTTCAGTTCTTAAATTGTATTAAGGAACCCTAAACATTATGAGTATTGGCTTCCAGCATATTCGCTACTACATAACAACCAACTAACATTTTGGTAACGTTGGAGGGGCAATACACCTCGCCTCTCCATAAGAATAAGTACGACATGAGATGTTTAAGAGAATTCTAACAATTGATGATATAGCGTGCTGTAACGCTTATAAACCCGATTTGGGCCACGACTTTAGAGCTAAAGGTGACACAATAGTTAGAAAGTAGTGGTAGGTCAGTGATAATAAAGAGTTACAATGGTGCTATGAAAGGAGTGTTTACTACTTTTAAGTATTTTGTGAGCTGTACACAGGTTACAAGTAACCTTGCTCACCGATAGGAACACAACGCAGCTCGTTATTTCACTCCGCCTTTCAGCGGAGGTACAAAATCAAAAGGCGGAGGTATAAAATCAAAATCTTGATATTTTGTACAGATTACAACAAAAATTCACGTCTTTTAATGCCAGACACTTTGTATGGTAGAAACACCTCCACGGTTCGGCCACGGGATTCGTTACATTCGCAAAACTATAGTGGCTGTGGACTGGTAGGTACAGACACCGAACCCAATCAAAGGGCGAGGCCTTGTCTAGCTTTCTACTTAAAAACGCGTGTGGATCAAACCCGCACGCTACCAAGTTTACCAAACATATTCAGTTTATGATCAGTTATACAAATTCTCAGTGTGAGAATGTTATTGGCAGCTATTTTTTGCTTTTTTGACAAGAAACCTATTTGTTGTACCTTTCCTACCAAGAGGTACAATAAATTGCCACAGTAGCTAACCATTTTACCTGCTTTAGGTAATAATACACTTTTATTGAAAAAATCAGACTGTATGCTGTATCGACTGGTTATTATAGTATCGACTAATTATTATAATATGGCATTCACGGGATCTTGGACTATAAGCCGCACTACTTAGTATATGACGATTGAAAACCAGAACTGAGTACCTTATACCAATATAAATACATAATAAGTGTTTCAGTTGTTGGTTGGCTGCAGGTGATTGTCCTCTTTTCCTTCACCTGCCGCTCCCACTTCTTGTTTATGAAAGCTCGCTGGTCGCTCGTCTGTAAAATATTGAAAATTAAAGTTATAACAATTCATTAATAAATAGTAGGCTAGCTTCGTGCATTATAGTCTAACTCCTCTATGCTTTGAGACTCAAGACCCGTGTCCAACAGCGGGATAGTAAATGGAATAATAATATTGAAAGTTTTAAGCAAAGAGCCACACACATTGGTTTCTGGTTAAGGCAATATAAGATAATTTCTTTTATTTAATATCTGAACTACAAATTTATGAATTAAGGTGTACTGATGTTCACCCATAGATCGCTATGAACGGGTGAACATCAGTACAATTCTACATTTTTAAAAATGTTGTCTGTTTATTTGTCTGCCTATTAGGGGTTGGCGCAAAAAATACTGAATAGATGTTGTGATGTTTTCACAATTAGAAAGCATATGCTTATGCTCCAACTTAAAAACTGCGGTACTTCTCTCAATTGGATGAAAAGATCCTGGGGAAGAGCTTGATCTCTCCGTTGTATGCAGACCCATATAAAAAGAGATAATGAATGTGATTTTCAATTATTTTTTTATTACTCAAAATACTGTAGTTCAACTATTTAAATCCAGATATACAGCTTGACCCCTCTGTCGTATGGATTCCAATACAAAAAGGTATCAATACTGTTGGTTATCAAATTATGGTGTCGAATGCACTTAATTTTATGATTACTGTACATCAGCAAGTACTTACTAAGTTAATGTCGTATAAAATAACTTGAACTTAAATTAAGCTGTAGTGCTGCTATAAAATAGCCCTATCTACCAAAATGTACTAAATAAAAAGCACAATTTGTTTAGAATTACGAGTTGTTAACGACTAACTGAATTTTACATTTTTATTGCAGTGATATTGATATTATATACTTCAGTTAGCAAATTACTAAGTCGTTGCGCTAAATGGTTACATAAACGTTATAATGATAAACGTATCGTTAACTCAACAATTAATAACAATTGTGTGCGTAGCGCACTTATAAAGATCACAATAATTGCCACAAAATATTATGGCATGCATATTATGAGATCCAGAAAGGATGCTCTCAGCTTTGATAGTTATATCTCAGTGTCACCTAAACACTGCCAATCATTGCCCGTTGCTATACATCACAGAGGAGGTTGAGGCCGCAGCCATCAAGTCTTTCTTCTATTTTATAGTAAGTAAAACATGGAGTATGGACTAGAGTAGTAAAACCAGAGCATGGACTCTAGTTTTACTTACTATAAAACGGAAGTGTAAAAATCAGGAATGACGCTTTCATTAATATAGGGTATCAATCGTAAAATTAATGTCTATGAGTCGTTATATTATTGAGTCAACGATGGGTTTGAGTTGACGATGTTATCTGATTAGGTACTATAGAAGTGAAAATAACAAAATACAAAATAACACTGTATGCTATTGTAACACTGCATTTATATGCCTTCATATATAAGCTCACATAAGTAGTATAGCTAATTAAGATGACGTCTGTCGCGCTGCGCACACACCCTCCCCTGCGCCCCCGCACCTTGCCGAGCGGACACCGCGCGGAGATCGCTACGATTGGCAGACCGTGCGACACCACACTCGATCACTGAGGTGTCATCGCGACCTTTAGTCGATCTATGCACACACTAACTACGTACTGATTTAATTACTGTACTGCTCAGAATACTACCGATATAATATTACTTATTTAAATAGTGAAGTGTTAATTATCAACCCCGGACTGGGGTTCTTAGACTTACCTACTATCTGCCGGTGTCACATGTCGTGGCTGACGAGTCACGCCTAGCAGCTGACTTCCTGTCCGTGGTCTTAACTAAATACACATAATTGTCACACTATGTTGACTAGTAAATTTTATACAATGACGTTCAGAACACGAGATGTCGGACTATACGCTGCACTACTAAATATAATAAATAATAATATGATGATTGGTTATCAAATTAAAAGAGTAATACCAACATTAAATAGGTGTTTCAGTTGTTGGTTGGCTGCTGGCGGTTATCCTCTTTTGCTTCACATGCCGCCATTAATTCTGCTCCTACTTCTTGTTTATGAAAGCTTGCTGGTCGCTCGTCTGTAAATTATTGAAAATTAAAGTTATAACAAAATCGTTATAATAAATATGTATAACCCCACTCTGTCTGAGAAATATTCGCAATACTAAAGAATTATCTTCTTGTCACAGGATTATAGGGAATTCATGTCATAATATTTTAATCTCAACTACACTCGAGAGCAATGAATCCGGATCAGTTAAAAAAACCTATAAATCTCGGAAACTTCTTTATTTATTTATTTATTATTAAGGCACGTCAACAACATAAACACAAACATTAAAAATAATAACATTAACAGTGATCTGGCCTAGTGGTTACATCAATTATAGACGAGCACAACATTCATAGCAGTAACTTTGCACTAACTACATGGTATCTGTGTTTAACATCACGTCACATAATATGATTATAGGTAGTAACAATTTTTTTTTAAATAATTAAAATTATTGAAAAAATAATCATAGCATAAATTCAAATGTCCAATTTGAAGAATTAAGATACAAAATTAAATTTCCCAAATTAAAATTACAATATTAAAATTACAAAATTAAAATAACAAAATTAAAATAACAAAATTAAAGTCCAGAATTAAAAATTCAGAATTAACATTAAAATTAAATGAATTCTTAGTTTCCTTAGCTTCATACCCGGATTAAGAATGCTAGCTTAATTAAATAAATTGTATTTAATAGACAATTGAATACTCCTTATATTAAGGTATTAAAACTTCTTAGTTATGTTGTGTCATAAAAAAAAACTAATTTGAAAAAGGGAGACTTTCGAAGTTAGAACTATGAAATTACTGTATTTGATTTTCCTTTTGTTTCTAATCTGTCATTTAAGTGGGTATAATAAACCGTAGTGTTCAATATTTATTATTCAAGCTGTTATTATGTCGCTTACACCTGAAGAATGCATCATAATTCTCACAATGCTGGAAATCGGCCGGAGTCAGCACGATACAGCCAGGACTATCTCTGTGCCAAATTTCATTTAAATTGGTTCAGTAGTTTAGGCGTGATTGCGTAACATACAGACAGACAGAGTTACTTTTGCATTTATAATATTAGTAAGATATTATGTACCTAGAAATTCCGTGCAAGAATCGAACGCGTGTGATGAGCCCGCGTGCCGCCTAATGAGGCCATTATCTGATCGGGCGGCGGAATCCCCTATTCAGCCGCCCACAGGCCTCAGGTCATGGAGGTCGAAGGTCTGTCTGCGCCCTCCGGCACCCGGTGCTTCTACTACGGATTGGGAGAGAGGTGAATAATTCTCTTTCCCTTTCCGCCGCCTCCTTTGCAAGCATAACTTGCTCGCAGTAAGAGGCGGCAGCTTCCCACGCGCTCCGACCATAGACCGATTTACGGCCGGAAGCGAGAGGTCACCCTTTCAATGCGGTGGAGGCAGACCGGCACCCGATGGTATACGAGTGCCTCTCTGATGCAGCCCCAAGGCAAGGTATTGAAGGCATTTGCGATGTCAAGTTGTCACTTGACATCGCCAATGCCTTCAATACCTTGCCAGGCCCACCTCGCTCTGGGAGACTGCTTCCTCCGCCTGAGCTCTAATGCGCATGAAAGCTTCTATAGTTGAGCGCCCGCGGCGGAAAATATACTGGTTTGAATTTTGATTACGCAACATAGAAAGGGTCTGTGAAAAGATTATTATTTACATTATTTATTTATTTATTTAAGCATAAGCACACCAACAATACAATCACTTAAATGTAATATAAAAATAGCTAGTAAAAATTGAGTATCTAGCAATTGTACAAATTACAGGTATGCATGACATTGACCACATTAACAATATTATGAGACTACAAATAGTACACTGCCCTTAATGTATGGTTTCCAGTCATATTCCACGAAAAATAACTCTAATAAAAACGATGGTGTAGTAATCTATATAAAACAAGAATTAATTATTATTATTATTTTTCTGTTTAGTAGACTAGATTAATTCAATAGTACCCATCAAGCTGCATTGCTCTCTTGTACGTCTGACCTATCAATGATTTATATTAATTTGATATCAGCAGACATTACTGAAATTATTACTGTGATTATATGTATTTTTTTCTTACTATTTAATAATGTTCAACTATAACTGACTAACTGTAAATGTGAGTACTTTGTAGGCTAAATTTACATACTCAGCTTTGAACAGTCTGGTGGCTTTGAGCCTTTTTTTATGTGGCCTACGCAAATGTGCCTCTGATCTGGTATCGTCGTGCGACGGGTTGTTGAGCTCCCTAAATTATGGTTGAGCTACACAATGACTGATGCATGCGTGCCGTCAGTTGGGACTGGTCTACTCAAAGCCGCTATGGCTCTTTCTTCAAAAGGCCATTTCAGACTTTGCCCTACATTGTAAGACACATATTTGTTACTGTTCTATGTCTGGACTTTAAAAGATACTATGATTCTCTGAGTTTGTTTCGGCGTTTCTTCTCAGAGGTCGTCAGCTAGGAAATGCCGGAGCCATCTAGCTTAAAAAAAACGTGTAAAATATTGACTTGTAAAAGTGTCTTTAAAAGATCTATTTACAGAAATAAATATCATTTCATCATCATTAAATATCATTTCATTTCATTTCATTTACTTAGAATAACCTATACCCGCTACCGAAATTTCTGCAATAATCTCCTTCGGAAATTAAAAACTATCTATGAACAAAACCAACTTGAAAAAGCTAAAAATAATCCCAAGGCTTTGTGGAAACCCATAAAAGAAATCACTAACACCGCTAAAAAACATAACTGAACTGACTTACTAAAAATCTCTGAAAATCCAAAATCAGCAGTAAATAAGGTCTGTGCTTACTTTACCAACATTGGAAAAGACCTGGCAGAAAAAATAATTTCTCAGGCAAACACTTCTCCTTCTGATATCAGGATCAAGACACGACACTCCCCAGCTAACTCCCTCGTAATCTTGGAAGTGGACGAATGGGAGGTGGAATCTCTTATCCTCCTTAATCTATCTTTTTCGCCGTTGCCTTTAAACAGGTATTTTTCCAACGGTGCTAAAGAAGGCTATTGTGCATCCTATTTACAAAGGAGGAGAAAGAGACTGTGTAAACAATTATAGGCCAATCTCTGTCTTGCCAGCGATATCCAAATTACTAGAAAAAAATCTTAACAACAACCTTAGAAAGTTTTTGGACAAACATCAAATAATATCTAAGAATCAGTTTGGTTTTCGTCCCGGTGTGTCTACAGAAGATGCTGTACTGGAACTTACACAACTTGTAGCTGGGAACCTAGACAAACAGACTAAATGTCTGGGTATATTCTTATATCTCCGTAAAGCGTTTGACACGGTTTCTATTCCCCTCCTCATCTCTAAGCTAGAACTTGCCGGTGTGCGCGGTATGCCCCTGGAAATATTCAAAGATTATCTTAGGAACCGCACACAGTGTGTTAAGATTGATTCCTACCTTAGTGGCGAAGAACCAATTACCTTTGGCATTCCTCAGGGGAGTATTTTAGGCCCAACCCTTTTTCAAATTTACATGAACGAACTGTGCTCCATTGATCTACCAGACAGCAAACTCTACGCATATGCCGATGACACGGCAATTATTACTTACGGTGATACCTGGGAAAAGGTCAAACAACAAGCAGAATCAGCTCTGGAAAGAATAATGACCTGGCTTAATTCCAATCTCCTAACCCTTAACATTCAAAAAACATCTTACATTCCCTTCGCAATTCGAAATAACTTCACTCCACCTCCAACCTTTTCGCTAATTGCTCACTCCTATTCCAACTCCCTTTCACCCTGTCTCTGTCCGTCACTAACTAAAACAGACAGTATTAAATACCTAGGCGTGGTCATTGATAGTCGGCTTAGTTGGGATAAACAATTGGAATCGGTGACTACCCGAACTATGCGTCTTATTCATATCTTCATAGCGCTCAGGAACTCTGCGAATTTCAACATAGTAAAACTAGTATATTACGCATTGTGCCAATCTATAATTGGATATTGCATAACAGTGTGGGGTGGGGCAGCAAAAACAAAGATTCTGAGATTGGAGACAGCTCAGCGAGCCATACTAAAAGTCAGTGCAAAAAGACCCTACAGATACCCAACTGCTCAACTGTACGCTGACTATAAAGTACTCACGGTTCGACAACTGTTTTTTGCAGACTGTTTTACGTTATCATGCTAATCTGCCTCCGATGAATCGTTCTAAACGTAGGTACGTTTTCCCTAGGGTCCAACACAATACTTCTTTTGCGGAGCATCACAACTATACACCGAGAATTTTTAGTCGTTTTGGAACCGAAAATTTTACTCTATATCAGTAATGGAACCTATTAAAATATAATTTAATCCAAACGCCTTAAGTACCTACTCAGTTCATTGGCTCTCTGTTTTTAATTATTGATACCTACAGTAAATAAAGATAAGTTCAATTCAAATAAAGTATTTCTGCCGGTCCTAATCCCGTGTAAAGTATGAACGAGAAATTTGAGTAGGTACAATTTACGTAGTTGGCGTGAAAATGTTGACGACACGCAATCGTATCGTCAACAATGCGCAGCGGCTGTGCGAGCGACTGCTGCGCCATCGCGGGTTCGATCCTCGCTCGGAACCAATTTGTATGATCTGTAGGTGATTGTTCTGGGCTTGCGTGTTTGTGTATGTAAAAAATTATGTTTGTAAATGCACCCATGACACAGGAGAAAATCCTAGTGTGAGGCAAGTTTTTTTTTTTAAATAAAAACTACGATAAAACCTACCTACACACAGTCTTATTCTAATTTTTTTAGTAAGAATGTAGGTATTACGTTCGTGTCCCGTATCATCAGCTGATTCGCTGGGCGCCATACTTGTAGTATTTGAACTGCGATCTAGGTACTAACCTAACATCAAATTACGTCGCTATCTGCATCGTAATGCAATTTATTTTAATAATACAATGTACTTGTCTAGCTACTAGCTATTAAATCACGCGTAGTAGGTACTCGGACGGATCATCCGACCGTCGTTTGTCGCTCGCGTTGCTGTAGGTAGGTAACCAGCTGATGAGCTGACTCGTACCGCGCGATCGCGCCACCGAGCCCCGCGCCCGCGCCACCCGCGCCAAACGCGACCCGCGCCACCCGCGACCCGCGCCACCCGCGACCTGCGCCCGCGCCGCCTGCCGCGCATCATTGATAAATGGCAAGCTTGAGACTGCGGCGGTTTTAGAATGAAATATTCGTGCACTACTATGAACAAACTCGAACAAGTGAATTTTTTTTTTGAAATGCCAACTTTTTTATTATTAGCTGTACAGTCAACTCAATATTTTTTTTTTGTACTACTAATTATCCTAAGTTACCACGTTTCGGTTCCAAAACGACTATAAAGTCACGGTGTATATTAAGCCCGCGCCTCTATAAAAAAGCCCAGAACTAGCTAAACATTATGGACTTAAGTATACATATGGCCAAAATTAAGGTTACAGAGTGGCTACTACATTTAGATTACTCCTCCACGGAGACTGCTACATTTCATCACGTAAGAAACACACATACCCTTACCTCACACACACACTGACACTCACATGCACTTACACACACACACACCCGTAGGCACACACACACACTCATGCAAAGAACAATACATTTTAGTAATAACAAGTGATAAAATTATAATTGTATGTTGATCGACACGCAGTTCACTGCATTATTATACAAATAATTGTACATTCTTCGAGCCGATAACTGTTCCTTAAGATACAGGCCAGTCCTAGTTTAAGGGACAGTGTTCACTTTTGTGTACAATGTTAGCAAGCATAAGTGTGTCTACCGCAACATAACATGTTAAGCAATAAGGTACAGTCACCGGCGGGACGGGCTACCCGGGGCTGTTGGGCTTTGCCGAGTGAAAGTGGACTCTATTGTTCTGTAATAATGTTGAGGATCGATCAGTGAAGTTTGGCAGAATGGGGTGCCTTGATCTGCTGGCCTCTGTACCTACCACCTCTTCGTTTTCCTATGTTCACAATGTTATAACATGACCTATGTATCATTATTTGGCAAATAAACTATTATTATTATTTCCTTTATTCCTGAGTTTTCTTATCATTTACATTTTTAAATATTTTTATAAAATAAATTATAAAACAAAAACATTTAAAAATATAAAAATAGAGGCCCACCGGTATCGGGAACAGGGTCCAAGCTACCGGTGGTCAGGACTCCAGAGAGAGGAACCTCTTAACAATACGGGCCGTGTCCAGCAGTACTGCTTTCTGGATCAGGCCCTTGAGCCAGCCGCCTAACGAGAGCCGCCTGAGGTGTAGGTCGTGGCTCGTGGCTATTAAGCCATTAGCTGACACGACTATCGGTACAATGATCGCTGTGTCCACATCCCACATGTCGACAACCTCGAGAGCCAAGTCAAGATACTTGATTTGCTTATCTTTCTCGGCTTTCACGAGGTTCCCGTCATGCGGGACGGTAATGTCAACAATCATTGCACGCCTCTCAATTCGGTCCACCACCACAATATCAGGCTTATTGGCTACAATAGTCCTGTCAGTGATGATGGACCGATCCCAGTACAATGTGATATTGCCATTTTCGAGAACTGGATCGGGCACATACCTGTAGTACGGTACCTCCGATGCCACAAGAGTGTATTTCAGAGCAAGTTGCTGACGGATAATTCTGGCTACAAGGTTGTGCCTATGCAAGTACTCCCCGTTAGCTAGACGAGAACAACCAGAGATAATGTGGCGGATCGATTCACCCGGGCGGTGACATGCCCGACAGATGTCAACCGCGCCATCCTTCACAATAATTCTCCGGTAGTTATTCGTCATGATAACTTTGTCCATAATTGCACAGACAAAACCTTCGGTTTCCCCAAAGAGGTCACCGAAACCCAGCCAGGCTACGGACGCTGCTTGGTCTACATCGGCCCCATGTAGGGCCCGTGGAAAAGCGTCCGTGGAGCTCCTTACTCTGCCATACCTTCCCGCGGTCGTTAGCATCAAGCAATACAGGCTTGCGCCAGTTCTCATTCGCCATGGAGAGCGGGGTGAGTACCCTTGTCCACTGCTACTACATCTCGATGCATTCCCACGTCAGTGTGTAGAAAATATTCCCTGAGATTGCATATCTCGCGGTTGTAGAGGTTTTTGGCATTTAAAAAGCCTCGGCCTCCACATTTCCGCGGGATATACAATCTCATGACAGACGATCGTGGGTGATGCATTCGATATGCAGTCAGCAGTGTACGGACCCGCCTATCCAGGCCATCAAGTTCCGTTTGAGTCCATTTGAGTATGCCAAAAGAGTACATCAATACCGGCATGACCCAACCGTTGAAGGCGCGCACCTTGTTTCCGCCCGAAAGAAGGCTATTGAATACCTTCCTCAGGCGGCCAAAGAAATGTTCCCTCAACGATTGCTTCATGTCAGTAGTGCTGATACCTAACGCTTCCGACATACCCAAGTACTTGTAGGTTTCGTTTGAAGAGAGAGATCTCAGGTTTATGGAATCCGCGAGTTGAACTCCTACGGATTCCACAATCTCCCCTCGCTTAAATGCATGACCGCACATTTGTCCACACCAAACTCCATCCTGATGGCGCTACTAAAAGTTTCAGTAACCTTCAATAGCTCCATCAGCCGAAGACTGCTGGGGGCAAAGAGTTTCAGGTCATCCATGTAAAGGAGGTGAGATATAATCTGACCTCCTCTCTTCAACCGATAGCCCAGCCCTGAATTCTCTAGCAGCATGCTTAGAGGATTCAGGGCTAGGCAAAACCAAAGCGGACTCAAACTATCGCCCTGAAATATACCTCGCTCGATCCTTACAGGTTCGCTATTCCTCTGGGTATTTCGACATCCTGGATAGCGAAGGCCTGTGCTCCATTGCCAAATACACGACATCAGGAAGGTTCGTAGAGCTACATCTATTTTATACAATTCTAGCACCCTCATGAGTCCATGTATGTGGCACTGAGTCAAGAAGGCCTATCCTTCTTATAATCTATCCAGCATGTCGACAGATCCTTTCGGGAACGCCCAACCTGTTGGCTAATGGCCATATCTATAAGGAGTAGCTCCTTAGTACCGCGGGACCCGTTCCTACATCCATTCTGAGAGACCGACATGATGGAGTTACTGTCGATGTGTTTATTAATTTTAACTCACAAGATGGATGTAAGAACCATATAGACCGTTGGTAAACATATAATAGGTCTATTTATTATTATTATTATTGATTACACTCTCAATTTGTTCACGAAAAGATAGTATTGAATCAAAAAGTACACCTAAGTCACGTATAACAGAGACTCTGTTCAGAAAAGTTCCATCTATATGATATCTAAACTTGATATAGTTCGTTTTATTCGTGAATGTAATGAATTGGCATTTCTTGATATTGAGCGACATTCCATTATCCAAACACCATTGCTGCAAAACATTAATACCATTTTGCAACTTCATACAATCACTTAAGCCTGATATACTACTATATATTTTTAAATCATCAGCATAGGCTAAACAATTGCAATTTATTATATCTAGGAGGTCATTTATAAATACTAAAAATAACAAAGGGCCCAATTTTGACCCCTGTGGGACACCAGAACAAGGAGAAAATGGTACCGACTCATAACCCGCTAAGTTGACAAGTTGAGAAGTTGAGTATTGAATAAGGTCTCAATTAAAAATACTTATTAAGTACCTATAATTTCTATCTGCGCACATAAACATTTCTTGATTTCTTACGTGTGTGCAATTATATTACACACAGGACTGCGGCATTAGTAAGACGACCCTAACGGTAATTTTGCTATCCTGTTTACAAAATAAATTTTGTTTCAATAAGCTGGTTATCTTAGATTCCGAGATATCTTATTTTCATTGCTCTTGAGTGTATACTATAGCAGTTATGAACGATTGGCTACTGAACCGCGGTAGCTTTGACAGACAACAGACAGCAAAAGCATGGAATATTGTTGCTCAAACATAATAGCATAAAATAAGAAGTGACAAGAAACCTGTTTATTGTACCTTTCCTACTAAAAGGTACAACAAATAGCCACCGCGAGGAGGAGCCACAGCAGCTAACCATTTTCACCTGCTCTACGTATATACTTTTGTAGAACAAAATATAAGACTGTAGGACTGACTAGTAAATATTATACTATGGGATTCACAGGATCTCGTACTATACGCTGCACTACTAAATATCATAATTATCATACTAATATTATAACTGTGAATGTTTGGATATTTGTTTGTTTATTTGTTACTAATCACGCAAAAACGGCTGAACCTTTGCTTTGCATGAAATTTGGTACAGTAATAGTATGTGACCGGGAATAAAGTATAGGCTACTTTTTATCCCAGAAAAAGGTCCGAATATCCCGGAAATCCCGAAAAACGTATATAGGAGAACTACTTACGGGATTTGAATAAAATTTCATACACATAATTATAGTATGGGACCGGGAATAAAGTATAGGCTACTTTTTATCCCAGAAAAATGTTGGAATATCCTGGAAATCCCGAAAAACGGATTTAGGAGAACTGCTTACGGGATTTGAATGAAATTTCATACACACATAGTATTGGACCGTAAATAAAGTATAGGCTACTTTTTATCCCAGAGAAATGTGTGAATATCCTGGAAATCTGATATCGGGGAACTACTTACAGGATTTGAATGAAATATTTACCAATATTTCATTCAATATCACTAATAGTTTATGACTAACGCTGACATATTATATACTTCAAATCTGGGAATTTCCCTAATATTGAGTAATTCTTATCCCATGAAATAAATCGGACAACAATAATTGTGTTACTAAGTCTAAGCGTACGAAGTCGCGGGTAAAAGCTAGTAATATAATATGATGATTGAATAACAAAAAAGAGTAATACCAACTTTAAATAGGTGTTCAGTTGTTGGTTGGCTGCTAGTGATTTTCCTCTTTTCCTTCACCTGCCGCTCCCACTTCTTGTTTATGAAAGCTCGCTGGTCGCTCGTCTGTAAATTATTAAAAATTAAATTTATAACAAATTCGTAAAAAAATTGTAGGATAGCGTCGTAGGGTTAAAACCCTGCCCTGCTATAACCATGCCGGAGAAATGTTTGCAAAACAATAGAATTATCTTCTTTTCACAGGATTATAGGGAATCCATAAGGCATAATATTTTAATGTTAACTAATACCTATTTGTATTGAAAAAATATATCCTGTTAGAAACATTAAAGGCGATAAGATTTCTGGAAGACTTGCATTATTACAATTTATAAGTATAATTAGTTAAGTTTAGAAGTTGCACGTATCAAATAGTAGGTAGATCCTACGGAGAAGAATCCGTCAAGAAACTAAGATGCTGAATTCTTTACTTTTACAATGCTTCATTTGAGATAATTTCTTAAAGAGTTTCTACAGAACTTGGTTTGTTATATCTCGACCAAAAACTTTTTTGTAAAAATTTCGTTTCTTACAAATATGTAACAAGATAAGGTTGATAGATCACTAAGATTATTCGTTTTGTCAATACATGCAGAAAAGTTAACTGAATATAATTATAATGTATCTATTTTTGTACCTTATTGTAGATGCCAGTGGATTATTGATACGACTTGATATGCTAGAATGTTGTTGTTGGTTGTTTTGGCGTCAGCTCATAAAGCCTATGACGCGATCGAGCTGCACCGTTGTCTGCACGGCATGGACTGAACTGCTGTCACCCTGAAATAACAATGAACCCCGCTCTCATTTCTTGACCTCATAGGAATTTACAAATATGCAATTGTAAATATAACATGTACCTACAGACACGCGAAACTTCTCATT
Source organism: Acronicta alni (assembly GCA_964056405.1). NCBI lineage: Eukaryota > Metazoa > Arthropoda > Insecta > Lepidoptera > Noctuidae > Acronicta > Acronicta alni. The sequence continues at coordinate 18,960,215 of OZ043913.1, forward strand.
ATATGTTTATTGAATTTATGCCGTGATTAAGATATTTTTATTATAATTTATGAACTTTTGCTTTAATGACTTTAATCTCATGTCTTGCAGGGCTAAACGAAAAATAGAATGCAGCTAGACTGTAAATTCCTTTAACACATTTTTGGGATATCGTAGAAATTTAAGAAGCTTATTATTTTGGTTATAAGTGATTAACACGCGTTAAAGGTAAATGAAAATAATATGGACGCTGCAAAACTGACGCCTCAAAGATTTTAACGCTAGATAAATGTGATTACGGTATGGAAGGCCACGCTGAGAAAGATAGTTATTTTAGATGAGGTACATAAGGGAAAGGTTAAGAACATAAATATTGAATCTTTCTAAATAAAAATCAAACGCCGCTATGTAAGATCATCACTTGAGAACTTGACAACTAACCAACCCACGTTTTGAACAATGTGGCTTTTTTTTGTTGGGTCTCTAAGTTTCAGGACCAGGTTTGTATATAAGAACATTTGGGAATTTCCCATGGGATTGGGAAATATGAGATCAGTTCACACAGCGGGGCACAGCTAGTAGTTAACAATTCTAAATAATCTCATCAGAATAAGAAGTTTCTTACTAAATTTTAGGCATGAAAATTAATTATTTCAAGACTGATTAATCCATGAGAAAGAAAGAAGAAGATGTAGACTCCCAATGACTGGTGAAAATTTATGGATCAAGCCTGAGCAACGACCGGTGTAATCTAGTCAGAACTATGATTGATAGAATATTTCTTCCGATTTCATTTTTATAATAAAGTCGCCTAGTTAAAATATAAAAAAACGAGTTATATTCAAAACATACCTGTATAAGCAACGTTGTTCAAATATTTCCAAAGGTAGCTAGTTTAACATATTAATTAATCGTTATAACTATTGCATATTCTGTAATATTAATCGATCGAGGCACTCACTATCTCAATGTTGTCACGTTATTTATTGCACTTCACTAAAAACTTGACTGGTGTCATTACCTTTCCGAATTAGCTGACTGGTTGGCTCAGATAGCGTACATCTCGCTGGCGTACTGTTGAACTATAACCGCTCCCGGGTCTTGTGCTACTTGCTGTTTGTGTTACTTCGTTATACTCGTATCATCATCATTATTCATCATCTTCCTGCCTTTGACCCAATTTATTTGGGGCCAGCGCAGTATATCCTTTTCTCTCATTCTTCATACTCATACTAGAATGCAGATAAACACGTCTGTTTTAATATACAGTTTCTATAACTATTTTTCTTTGGGTATCGTACGACTATAGGAGCATCCGGACTATAATTATTACACGCTGTGTAACCCATTTCTAACACTCCAACATCGTCTATTACTCACAGAGTCGAAATTAATGTTAAATATTAATTACCTAGCTATACTTGATACAATACAACAGTAACAGAGTAAGATTTCTAATAATAATACCTATTGTATTATTATTAGAATCTTACTATCACATTGATTTCCACCGTTTTAATTAAAGTAAAAGTAAATAAATAAAATCTGCACTCACTACGATGTTAGAAATTGAGTATAGAAATATTAAAGACACTTTTAAGGGCTCTCCTTTAGTTCAATTAAGCTTCACATACTCTTCATGGTCATCGATATTAAATCACAGTGACAATACCAGAAATTTAATAATTATGTTTTCAATGTGTCGCACTCGGACGTCAGTTATAACTGACGTCCGAGTTCCCTTGATTCAATAAGATCAAGGGAACTTTAATAACTGGACTTTGGCAGCTGCTATAATGACGATCTTGCTTTATAAGCAGTTTTGCGTGTCATTCACGAGATCTAGTACAAGTTTTACAGCTGCTTGTCTGACTGAGAATATTTTCCCCCCTGCATAAGTTTAACGACGTTTAGGGTATTCATTATTCGCACATACAAGGCAATGACGATATTACTTACTTTATTATTATTCTTGTGAATTGTCCTTGGCTTGGTCAGTTAAGTAAGCACCCCTTTGCATTTTTTTTTCTTACTTACCGATGAACTAATACAAATAGTAATTTGAGCCGCCTTTACAAAGACACTATACATATAAAATGTCATATAATTGTAAGCCGTTTGGTATTTACGATATTAGGTTATCATAACAGGTAATCGTCTTCACAGGACTCCATAAAGTTTTTGATCATTATCGTCGTCGCTGTTGGGAATTTTATCCCTCATGACTTTATGTAATCATGTCAGCTCACTGTGTTAGAATCATTAAGAACCATTAGTGGTAACTTCACTCAGCTTGTAGAATCGAAATGTTTACACACTAGTCTTAAAACTCTCTATCAACAAAAACAAATCCACTGTCACAACATCAAGTAAGGATTGTTTGGGTACTTTATTGACGGAAACACGCGCATGGCAAATGGGAACCCACCTTACCTACCCCCTCTACCTACCCCCTCTGCCTTCACACCATATTCATCTCAAAAGCATAATTTAAAATTCCTTATGGTTTTTCTTTTTGTTATCAAATAATTTTATACCGAATCTCATGTTCATAGGCTTTGATTATTAACATTCAACCATCACCCGTTTTCCCAAATGGTTAGACAGAGGTTTGATAAAGTACACCCACATATTGTCGGTAATTTTAGGTCCCTGGTGACCCTATTGCTAGTTCATGCAATGCACGCTAGATACTGCCTATACAATTAACTCATGATCGGCTTGATAGATGGCGTCTTTTGTTTTTAGTAGACTCTCATTATTTCTGGGGCACGGCAAGTATAGCTTTATAATGATAAACTGATAACAATTATCCTATAGTTCATATAAATAACAATCATTTGCCTGATTTGGCTGATTTTTCTGGTTGTGTTCGTAATTCTCTCGAAAAAAATATGAAAATCTAGCTGAAATATTGGAAAATTAGATGGCTTTAACTTCACTAAGGAGACACCGGTACTTTTCAATAAAATTGAAACAATAAAATGATAATAAATATGAGGATTACGTTGTATAAGACCATCAGTACTTTCTAAAATAGTTTTGTCTAGTTTCTTGCATATTCTGTAGATATAATACAATTAATAATAACTGCAATGATGATTTAATAGTCTATGCTACAACTAAAATTGGTAACAAAAAAAAAATCTAGTCCATTACAGTTTTGTTATTTTTTCAGGGTTAAACAATCATTAATATATTAAATTAATTATATTACAGATATCGAACAGAACACAAATATTTTTGTAACGAACATGTTTGCGTTTGGTTATGTGTTTCGTATGTCTTATTATGTATTTACATAAAAAATGTATGTTATCCATAGAACAGGCTCTGAAAGTCATATTATTATAATTCTGTTTTGGCCGAAAATGATTGTCATACTCCCATTGTCACGTAGGCACTTGTGGAATTGTTATTAAAGTTGAATCGTGATTGAGAGGTTAAAGAGGGAAGGAAATGTTTCCTTGTCTCGCAAAGGAATGAGATAGAATAGACCGTTCACCCTTTCCTGTGGGTAGAACTAAATGCTTGACAGTAGACCTTGTTATAATGGCAACACGGTATAGTTTTGATCGCTTCAACCTTGTTCGCTCTGTGTCAAAATTTGATTGGCAGATTAAAGAAAACGCACTAACCATATCCAGATTTTGGCCATATAAATCACAAGGCACATTAGCTTAGTGGTTAGAGCATCGTGCTAATAACGCGAAAGTCGGGGGTTCGAATCCCTCATGTGCCAGAATTTCTTTTTGCTTTTTAGTTTTTTTTTATTCTGCTTTGTAATATTAATCACAATTTTAAGTAATCTATTCGTAGAAGCATTAAGTAATCGCTATTTTAATATACTTGCATACACTTTTGAAGCTTTAATATGTTATCTATAAAATTTTAAGGACATGGAAAAGTTACATACCTACTCGTGTGTTGTTGTTTTTTTTTTGGACATCTTATTAAACCAGTCATTGTGCGATTATAAATCTCAATGCTACAAGAGCATTCTATGCAGCCATTTACCTATATTTTTACCTGAAGCTATATATATACCTCGCAGACCTATTTAATATAGAGACATCAATGATGTTTTTTATTATTATTTTATTTGTGACTGTGAGCGTTTGAAAGTGTCTCACTGAATGTCTAATTAACCACTGTTCGGTGTAACAGCACTACAATAATAGTTGTTATTTAGTATAATTATTATTATTTTACTTTGTAGTGGGACTACAAACTTGATGATAATTTTATAATTATCCTTAGCATGGAACTTTTGCGAATTTAGCACATATTTTTGAGTGGTAGAGCTCAACTTTGCTAATATAATATTAAGCAATTAGTGTGCTAACGTTAATTGTTCAAGAAAGAAATACCTTTCTTTCTTGAACAATAACGTTAGCACACTAGTAATATTCAAGTAGCAGGTGAAATTACTGGGGAAATGTCCGTGTTATCATGACGAAGCGAGTGTAAGTAAGTAAGCCCCTTGTGCAGAATTGAAGATTATCTATTATTATTAATAATTACCGAAATATAAAAACTAAATAAAATTAAAAGTCGTACTTAGGCCAGGTTAGATTGTTAGGTTTTTTTTTATCAAAAACTAAAAGTAATAAATTTCGATCGTTTGTTCACATTTACCAAAACATGTGGTTATTATTAATATTTTTGTAAAAATATTAATAATTTTCAATTAATCAGACTTACCGTAACATATATTTAGGAGGCTACGGTTTAGGTACCTCATAATATTAAAAGGGATATAATATATGTTTGTTATCTTACTACCTAGTTATTAAAGCTAAAAGGTAGGTAGGTACAGCTTTTGTTTGACTGTTGCATGGAACGATTTTTGGCTTGTCTGAGTCGAGTCCTCACGCTATTAAATACTAGGATATCATAAAATATGCAGAGATGAGTTTATATGTCGTTCAAAGGATATTTATTATAACATGTAATATGACAGATAAATGACATTAACAGTATATAATCAACTTGATTCAAATAGGTTTTTAGTATTAGATTTACTTTTTGTTTATCATTTTGTATTGTGTTAAAACCTAAATCAATAGTGAGAAGTAGTTGAGCATATACCTACCTACCTAACTATTATTTACGTTTAAATTCTTACGTTGAAGGCTTTTATTAGCTGATGTAACTATAGCATCTGTCTTAATCGATTACCATCACTAGGTTCTATCTATCATCATAGAACATAACTGAAAATTCACAAATTATGTACCTATCATTATTTTTTATTTAACGGAGACATTTACGGTATTTTAATGTTTTTATTGAATAATAAATAGAATTGATAAATATGATTAGGTAGTTTATTAATATGTATTTCATTTACTTCTTGTTTTAAAGTTTACTTCTACGGAATTTTGGAACAGTAAAATAAAACATTGCAAAGGGTGTATAGATGCTATCTCATCATGTTCGTTTTCCTACTCAGATAAGGTTTTTTAACTAACCTAACCCTACTGCAAATACCAATATAATTTTGAATGTTCGAACAAAATAATATTTTATTGGTAGTACGCAATCATAGTGACGCGTTGAATAGGTGCTGTCAAATGTCAAATCCTTGTTCACTGACCTATCTATCCTATCCTATCTACTATATACTATACTATATTTTATACTATCCTAGTACTCGTGTAAATTAGTACTAGGATATCATAAACTATGTAGTGATGGGTATGTAGAGTTAAGTTAGCGTGCCGTTCAAGGATATTTGGTATTCAATACGCGAAATAGATGGCGTTATCACGTGGAGATGGTAAACATTGATAATCTTTCTTTATAAAAGGTAAATTTTAGAAAGGTCTCTGACATTTATTTTTTGTGTACCTTATGAAATCTTAATTGTTTGATTAATGACGTAATAATCGGAATACTTACTACACTGACTGTTAGTTAATTTATAGAAACGCACAGACAAAAATATTTAAATTTATTAATTTAACTCTGGTGTATTTTAATACAATATTAGTCTATTAGAAGTATTTGATTCACTACGAGACATTAAAATCTTTAACTCGGGAAGCACTGCAGATTCTTTTCATATATGATTTATGCTATGTTTTCCTAGTACAGGTACGAAAGTTTGCGTCTCGTAGCCAAGGTTCCTCTCACCCCTTCTTGGTTTAACAAATATTTAATTGTATCCACTTTAAGGATTATAAAACAAAAACTTGAACCAGTTAAGGCATGCAAGTAATTTGCGATTAATGTGATATTAAAATAATCATGTAACTGTCATAACATGATGTGCTGACGTAATAGCAATGGAAAAGTAATAAGCAAAATTTGTTTCATTTAATTTTACCGCAATATATTATACGAGTAAATTACAAAGCAGAAATAAATGTGTTGTTGGAGAGTTTGATGCGCCGCTTCTTCATCCCAGCTAAAATACTAGACGATGAAGAGCAGGTGTTTCGGGGGCTGTCTTATGTGGAAAAATGACGTTCAAAAAGTACTACCTAGTAGATAGTACTTTTTGAACGTCATTCTTGAACAAATTATTTAAAGTTTTATGACGGATCAGTTCGACAAGGTGTTTGCCACTCGCGCTATTAATTTTGTTTATTTGGTTTCAGTACAAATGCTCTGGATCGCTTTTTGCCAACGTGGTATGAAGAAGCTCAGAATAGAGAGTCCTGCACTAAGATAGGGAAAGGCTTTTGCCCTGCAGTGGGACACAAAAGAGGCAATATAAAAAGAAAACACGACAGACAGACAAACAGACGACCTCTGTGGTCTAGCGGTTCGAGTGCCGGACTGCTGATCATGGGGTCGTGGGTTCAATTCCCACAGGACACAAATATTAGTACCCATAGTACAAGCTCTGCTTAGTTTGGGACTAGATGGTGTTGTGTAAAATGTCCCAAAAATATTATATATATATATATATATATATATAAAACTAACTAGCAATTTGACAAAAAACAGCAAAAGGAATGAACAATGTGGGAATGTCTAAGCTGTAGACATTCCCTGTTCATTAATGTTTTGGTAATCATTCTAACAGTTTCTTGGGACATTATTTAAACAATTACCTGTCATTGTTTTTACGAAGCAAATTCTCATAATTATCAAAATACTTTTAAATTTAACATTTCAATCACGCCAAAACTTCAATTAATAAAATAATCTTTTTTAAATGCATTAAAGATGTCACACAGTTGAATATGTTATTCTGTAACCAATTTAAGCCAATTTTGGGTTACTATGATTAATAAGAACTGTAAACTCAGTAAGTTAAACTACATACAAATCCAAGATTGAAGTGTAAGTGATATTTTGAAGTAGTAGTGGTAGTAACTGCGAACTTTTAAGCTGACCTGCATTCATATGTTCACTGGTACGCTAAAATTATTTCATTCATAGAATACCGTTCTCTCCCAAACGCTAAGGTGTGCATCATGTACACATACAGTTTGTGTGAGTGAAATATAGACTTGCTAGTGTTCATTGATTCCTAGTACGTTGTATGCGTTTTAGTCCGCATGTAGCCTTAAATGATTATTAGTAGACATAACAAGCATATGATGATACCTGCAGCATGCATTGAGTAAAGCAACAAACGACAACCAATGGAATATTTCGGATCCAATTGAAAATATTACATCTTTTTTATTTATAGTACGGAAAGGCAAGGCACGCACCTCGGGCTTCTCGAATTCATGTATTAAGCGAGTGATAATTAATAATTAATTATCACTCGCTTAAACGCTAAAGGAAAACTTCGTGAGGAAACTTGCATACCTTACGAGATTTTTCTCGACGGTTTGTGAAGACTGTCTACTAGCGACACCGTAACTGTCACTAATGTTATTCTTTTTTATAATTATTGTTGTGAGAGAATTGTATCCAGAAACATAATGTATGTTTAAATATTTTTTTTATTCTCGATGCAACACTGATAAGTATTACCTTTTTACTTTATCGTGTAAAAGATTTTTATCAGTATCACTCTGTATCGGTTTCATAATTTTTAAATCGTCTGCATATAGATAAAAGCTTGTATTCCTTAGGTATGACATGGCAAGCCAGAATTTACCAAATAGTTGTCGGTAAAACTAATAAAATAGTTTCTTAAATTTTCCTTCCTCGATTAATGTTAGCCTTGGAACCAAGAAGTTTAATTTTAGGTGGGCGGCACCAACTAGTTAGTGTATGCGCGGTCTCTCCCTTACTCAATGGCCTCAATACGGAGCTTCCGTTGCTATGGATACCAACAACGGGTGCATTTTACTAACACAACATGAGTCACAAAGAGTTGTTACTCATTAAATATTCCATTTATTTCCAATTAATGCTGACCAGCATTATCATCATCATCTTCCGACAAGAAACAAAATTTAAGTTTTACAGCATCATAAACTTTTTAAGTGCGTGGGGAATATGGTATGTATGGTATAGTATGTGCCTCGAACATGAAAACATAACCATTAATTATTTATCATAATGTACGAAAGTATACAAAGGCGGTCTTAATGACATAGGCAATAATGTTGATAATAAATAGCACAATATGTATAAACGAAAAAAAGTGCAGTCTTTATATTTATGGCAATTTTTTATGTAATTGTAATAAATTAAAAAATCTGCAGTAATTTTGTTTTATTTACCCAGCAATGAATGCCAAACCGTCATTCGAGGGGATTCCAGTACTAGGATAGCATAATTCAAAAGAGATGCAATTATTAAAATTCTAGGAATTTGGGTCAGATTTCCCTGAATACTGCGGGTATTCAAGGAAATCTGACCCAAGTACCTAGAATATTATTACTCTAAAACAATCTCACGAGTCAGGTTTTTTATTTTGCCTTTAATGATGCATCCACACCGCTATTTTTTGTGGAGCAACAGAATGCAACACGATAACATTATTTAACTTTCACGGCAACATATTATTATATACTAAAAACAAATAACTTTTTGCTATCGGATGTTGCCCACTAACACTCGGAAACGTAGCTCCACAAAAAGTAACTTCGGTGCGGATGCACCTTTATTTATAAAAATCTTAAAGTTGTGGTCACAGATAAATAAAGTGAATCGAGATAAATTGCCTTTGACTACGTTATTTTATTCAGTCTTTCTTTTAATAAAGTTTTATTTTAACTTATCATCACTGTATTCCTCGAAGGGTTACACAGACATACTAATGTACACCCACAGCCTTATAACAACACCAAGTAGAACACCTAGTTATCATTTGTGAATTTGTTATATCTGTAGTGTCACTAATATTTAACCAATCAGTGCAAAATTACACAGTTTTTGTCTGTTACAGAACTGTCTTTAATGTAGCATGGTTTTGATCACTTATTTTCCGAACAACTTAACGAATTATATTAATTTATGATGTTCTTTATATAAAGAAATCAAGAACGAAAGTTAACCAAGAAATTGTTTTGGTTCATTTTAAATCTGGACTATAAGTCTGTCTGTCATTACCAAGTCATAATAAACCTACTGTGGTTTTCTGTTTGCTTTCTGTGGTAAATCATATTAAACATCATGCTCAGGTGCAAATCAGCTTCAAATTAAACGTTTTTTGATAGATGTTGCATGTCTAAATAACTACTAATAACACTGTTCATGATTCTGTTTCAGTAAATACAGATCACGAACATATTCTTTAGAGCTGAGGTAAATAAATATAATTATGTTACCGACAAAACTCATAAACTCATTATCGTTCAAAACTAATTTTGCCTGCAATAATCGGTCAAGACAAGTTTTGACCTGCAACAAATACAATGTCTGTTAGTCAGCCCTACAACTTGGCATTGCACTGCCGTGCGTGGACCGATATACGGTTTTACCGTACTTCAAATACGGTTTTCACATTGCGCTTGCGTGAAAATTGGAAGTCAGAAACTCAGAATGGTAGCGTTACCGGATATCTACTAGGAGTTTATGAAGCAACATGAGCTTCAAACAATGGCTTGCGAGACGAATTTTTACTTTGCACATTTTTATGACTTGTTCTTGACTTAGTCTTCAGCAACAGGCCCTTTTGATAATAAAATTGTTCTGGTTTACTTTGCTTTGCAATAGTTCTATCGGTTTAGTAGTAATGTATTAATTAACAGTAATTAAGTAGTTATATTTTTCATGAAAAGGAAACTGTCTATTTCCTTATATTAGACTACTTACTATTTCTTGTTTCATTTCCTTATAATAAGTTTTTGTATTGTAGTATGCAGTGATAGCCCAGTGGTATGACCATTGGACTGCCAAGTCGAAGGTCTCGAGTTCGAACCCAAGGCACGTACCTCTGACTTTTCGAATTCATGTGCGTATTAATAATAATTAATTATCACTCGCTTAAACGGTGAAGGAAAACATCGTGAGGAAACCTGTATACCTTAGAAATTTTTCTTGACGGTTTGTGAAGTCTGCCAACCCGCACTAGGCCAGCGTGGTGGACTATAGGCTAATCCCTCTCAATATGAGAGGAGACCCGTGCCCAGCAGTGGGACAGTATATGGGTTGATGATTATTATTCTGGTATTTAACAGGAAATTTAAGAAAATTTATTTATGTGTTTTAATTGATGTTTTTAAGGGCTTCTGTTGTGTGTGTGTGTGTGTGTAACCTAACTAAAAAACACGTACAAAATCAAATAAATTAACAATTAAATTTATTGAACAGTTTTTATTGATAAAAAATAAAGAAAATAAAAGTTTTTTTGAGTTGCGCATGTCGACTTCTTTAATATAGAAAAATCACGTTATTCGTAGGTTGGCCAAGTCTATGAATAGATTTGTCGCACTAGGGTATAATAAATGCAAGGAGGTCCCTTTACTTGTTGCATCTGGATGAGCAAGTACACACATTTCATAAACCTATCATCTGTATACGAAACGATATATGTGTGCAGTCTGAGAGCAAAAGAACAAGAGAGAGGGAGAGAGAGAGTTTTGTTTGACACCCTTACTCGCGATCAACCTCCTGCGAGTTCTGTCAGATTAGTACCACTATCGCTGGTATATTGAACGGAACGACACCTAGGTTTCACGGTACGTGGTTAATGGTATAACAGGTTATTTCAAACAGAAAATGAACTATTTTTAGTTTCTACTAAATAAAATGGTTAAAACAATTGCTAAAACAGTTAAATCTGTGACTAATTCAAATTTAAAATCACTTAGTACAGAACATCAACCGAGTCAATAATATGAAGAATTGTGGTTCCAAAATAATTCTAAAAATATGCTAATTAACATTTTCCGACATAATCTCGAGGTGTAAAAAATAATTTCTTAATTTATAGATTATACATCATATTATATTTTTATTAATTTACTTTCATACCTTGTACTTAGATGCAATGTTTTCGATAGTCTTTCGTATTTATGGAAGGAATAAAATATATTTGCGCTTTTTATTTTGAGACTGAGAATGTAATTTAAAATAAATTTTTTTATTTAAAAAAGTTGTTATGAGTATATTGTATATATTATGACTGACTAGCGAAGGCTTAATATGCAATGCACTCATCTGTCCTGCATATTATTAGTGCTAAAGATACATTAAATTGTACAAAGATACCCACATAGTTTAAAACAGATTTACATTTCCAACCTTGTATTGAGCAGTTAACAGTACATTTTCTGATAGCCTAGTATAAGACCCGCCAATCGAGAAAGCTATTCTTCAAGGCGCGAGGCGTATAACAGCCTTCCCGTTCAAGATCTTCACAAATTGTAGTTAACACTATCTAATATTGTCATTAACACCAACATTTTTACAAACAACATTATTCGCTATACACTTGAATATTGTCTGATGTACATATTTGCTTGTTTAATTTTTTTATTGAACCTCCAACCATCACGTTTCAACCCCGAACGCTCTATCTGACCTGAGCTAACGTACCGATTATTAAACGTTGGCAACATATGATCTGTATCGAGCACTTAGCAGTAAACGGAGAAAAAGGGAACTAGCAAACAAAAAGTAATATCAACAAAGTGTTATCCAAGTGCTAATTTTTAATAGGTAGTATTTTTAAAAATAAGTTATTATATCGGATACGAAGCGAAATTTATTAAAGATAACAGAAATCCAAAGACAGATGTTACTTGAATCTGAAGCTCCTGGCTCTGCGTAGGTACTACTCGATTTCTTATCACGTCTGTTGAGTTTGAATATATGTAATAACATTTCTTTTAAAGAAAGCCTATTGGAAGAGACTATTAAAAGTAGAACCTAAATATTAAAATATACCTACATAAATTTCAAAAGCTTATTACATAGCTTTCAGAGGCACATCCTTAATGCAAGGTTAGAAATAATACTACCTATACTTCCGTATCTTGTTTCAACTAAGAAAAAAAATATTAAAAATACTTGAACTCGAAGATAACACTGGTTGAATTATGACGTATTGGTACCATAGAAATTATAGTGTTGCCATAGTAACTGACCCCTTTTAAAGACCCTTTTGAAGAGAGAAACGCGAAGCTACAGAGTATTGTTTTGGTTAGTCTGTTCTCAACATTCGAACAGGCGAAAAGTACTGGTTAGACAAGGATAGATGCTGTAACAAACGAATTATTCGCAATGGCTTCCCCAAACCTCCGTCACGTGCCTCCGCCTGTTGTGCCTTTCATTTTAGATTTATTTTATTTTATTTGAAGTAACAGTTTATCGTAAGGAACATTGATGAGCACCCATGTTTCTTACTCATTATTTATGCATATAAAGCGATATACCACAGCTGGATGTATAGCATCTATTGCGACTGTCAAAAACAACTCAAACCATGTAAAATTACTGTTCATTAACATTAGAGTTTGCGCTAAATTAATATCTTAATTATATATTTGTCATTTTTTGCAGTACTATCTAGTCTAAAACCATGCAGAGTTAGAGCAATGTGGTACTGAATATAACAGTTACATACCTTTTTCTAAATAATTACTTATAATACAGAAGAAATACCCAGCCAAACACAAACACAATATTAATGTGTGTTAATGAATTTTATCATTCAACTTCATCACTTGGGATAGAACATGGCTTACTTTTCATCCCTCAAACTCCTGTAGGGTGCGAGTGAAACAGCTGACAGCAGCTAGTAACATACACAGCTTAAAAAACCACAATGACAAAAAGTATTGAGACACGTAGGTATATTTTTTATTTATTTATTAGATACATTATTTTAGTGAGTACAGAGATAATTAAAATATCAATACCCTAAAAAAAAAATCAGATCCATGTTTTGAATCAGATTCCAAGATAAAGTCTTCACACTTTAAACGCTGAATGAACCTTATTTTGATGAATTTTGATGTAATGATAATGTGACGCTTGTGACAGAATATACGACTACCTTTCATCTCTAAAACTCAAAACGAGTAAAACCCAGCTATAGCTAGTAACTTACACTGTATAAAAACCTACCGTATTTTCTGTGCGATAATTTTATTTTACGTAGAAGAGAATCTCGTAGATATATATATATATATGATGATAGTTCCACCTTAATGTGTTGAACGTTTCTATATATAACACAATTACCTACTCTAAATACAATAACTCCCCGAAGGCTTGGGCCGAATTAGGAAATTTCTAATTTTCCTTATCAAAAACTTTATCCTTCTGATTTGCCGTTTTGACATCTTGTTCTCCGAGGCGGGAGATTCATTGACCTGTGATCGATTCATGTAGCGTTGTTTTCTTTGCTTTCTTTTTCTGCGCATCCTCTTCTTCTTTGCTCTTTTCTTTAATGCCGCGAGATTCATTTCTGAAATTAGACAAAATCAAAACTTAGAACTCTTCAAATGGTTACGGTAGGAGGGTACACCTACATTTCGCTGTTTTTAGAGAGGCGAACCTATTATCAGTCACTAAACTAAACTTAGCACAACAGCCTTTAGTCAGTAAACAGCCCTAACTGACTAAAGGCTGTTAACTCACTGACTAAGAAATAACTAACAGAAATATTCGGCACGCTTGCGACAAAATCGTAGCAGTCATTAAAATATTCCATTAGGTAAAATCGGATGCAATAGTAACCTATAAACGCATTGATCCCAAAATTGAACCTAGAACTTGACACTGAGATACTAATTTGCGGCCCTGAGATTAAATGATGAATGGGGTAGTTGCAGTATTTATTCAAAAACAACAGAAAATCGGTTTCAATCTAAACACTAAAACCGTGCCAATTTCAGCCATTATGGTATAATTTGGCATCATTGGCATAGAGGCTGAGGAATAAGTTTCTGTATTACAGGTCCATAGTTTTATTCCCACACGGAACATATTTTTGTGCTTACATTTATATTTGTTCCTGGATCTTAGTGTCGGTGTAAATGTTGTGATGTTTTGTTTGTGTAAATGTTTGTGTGCTTTAATTGAATTGTAAGCAGTAAAACGTTACACAGAATTAATTTTGCAAAATATCTTAACTTTTAATTACCGTTTACCATTCTTTATTTTGTATCTCTGAAATCAAATTATTCGCGAGTATGCTCATTAGAGAGTACAATTGCGAATAATTTGATGTTAAGTATTTTTTTAAGAAAACAAAATAAAGTGTTTTTTTTTCGATTAACGATTACCTTGAGCTAAGCCATCGCGCGTCGCAGTATCTTGAACTAATTACTGGACCCACTGTATAAATAAACTAGATATAACCTGCGACTTCGTACGCGTAGACTTAGTAACATAATTTCAAGTCATAAGAAGTACCTACTCAATGTGAGTTCTGGTCAGAAAATTGTATAAAAAGTACAACTACCAAATTGTAGAAATAGTTTTTGGTATAAAAAGTAGCCTATGATTATGTTATTCTCGATAATATGCTATTTGTGTACGAAATTTCATTCAAATCCCGTAAGTAGGTCTCCAATATTAGTTTTTGGGAAATTAATTTAACTTAATAGGTAAATGCTCAGCTATCGACTGCGTTATTGATTCCTTAAATCATTTCACGATTTCCATTAACTCTACTTTGGATTGAAATAACAATTTGCATAAGAAAATAAAAGATAAATCAAAATGGGACACATAAGTTTTGCGCTTACCAAAATGGCGTAGCAATTTATCACTGTCTACGTACATTCAGTCATTTTAAATTATTTGGAATCGCGACTATCATTGTATGTTTATCTGCACTGCGCCATGTATGACCAATATTTGTTTGATTTGGCACGTACCTGTATCTTATTTGACGATCTCTGATCTGCTTGAATTTTATTGAATCTGGAATGAAAGCGTCAAGCAGGGTGGTCCATCTGGCGAGTGTCCGACGATTATCGATTCGATCTCCAACTACGCATGACTGTGTAATAAAAAGGGCCACGTTTATTTTGTTTAATGAGAACACTTAAGATTTAAACGTCCACACACATTTTTCAGATACACGCACTAGACTAGCTTTAATATTTTACATGTCATAGAAATGTTAATTTTATTAGAATCGTTTATTAATTTAATAAATTTACTTACAGAGAATAATTTTATAATTTTTCCTTTTAACTAGCAACTTTTATAAGTCGTCGCACGCTGGTCTACAAAAGGATCATAATTATGTCATTGAAGCTAGGACTTTATTACAAATATCAGAATTGAAAAATTAAAAAAAAAATCTATAATTTTTTTTAATATCCTAAATAATTATAGAAAATATGCCTGGCTTATCTTTTTTAATTATTTAAAATTATATATAATTGAAATAAAACTACTTTTTACGGATTTTATCGCGTATATTGATATTATTAATCCCGACGTTTCGGACCCTTTACAGCGTCCATGGTCATGATGTTTAAATCTCTAGCGATCCTAGTGCTAGTTCCAGCAAAGCACACCAGATGCTCCTTATACAACTAACTCTTGACCAGCTTGACAGATGGCGTCTTTCGTTCGCGGTGGCATGGTATGGCTTTACTATACGACTCATAATGATTATCCTATAGTAAATTTAAATAAAAACCATTTGCCGCATGTATTAGACAATTTGAGAATGGCTCCAATGATTTTGCCGATTTTTTTCGTTGTTATCGTAATTCTCACGAAAAGGTGTGAATGAAAGAAAATACGAAAATCCAAATAAAATATCGGAAAAAAATTATTTTTATATGATCCAATTTTAGCGAAGTTAAGACCATCAAAAATCCATTCAACTAGCTGTTGCTTGTGCCTGGACATGAACAGCTAGTTTTCAATAAAATTGAAACGATAAAAGATAAAATATATGAGGATTAAGTGGAATACTGTAGTTGAATAAGACCACCAACACTGACAAAGGTAGTTCCGTTTGGTTTCTTGCATATTCAGTAGACTTAATACAATTAATAATAACTGCAATGATTTGATAGTTGATGCATAATTAGTGAATATATTTTTTTTCTAGTCCACTAGGAGTTCTGTACATTTTTTTCAAAAAACAATCATTAATAAATGGTAATATAAATCATATTACAAATAGCCATTGACAGTTCAATTAAAATAAATATCAATTATGATAAATTCTGTGGTCTAATGGTGTGTGTCTGACTGCTGAAGTCGATGTCATGGGTTCGATTCCTGCAGAACGTAAACGCAATAAATAAATAAATAAACGTAAATATTTTTGTAATGAACACAGGTGTTTTCGTTTGTCTGTGTGTTTCTAAATAAAAATGTTTATAAGTATTTTATGCATATAAAACAAGCTATAAAAGTCATCATTAATCCTGTTTTGGTTGAAAATGATTGTCTAATCCTATTGACACTCGGGCACGTGTAATTTTTTATTAAAGTTGAAACGTGATTGAGAGGTGAAAGAGGGAAAGAAAGGTTCCTTGTCTCGCAAAGGAATGAGACAGCATACTGTTAACCCTTTTCTGACTTTTGAAAGGGGTAGTATGAGGTGGAACTAAATGCTTGACAGTAGACCTTGTTACAATGGCAACATGGTATACTTTTGATCCCTTCAGCTTGGTTCTTTCAATTCTATCAATAATTGTTTCGCAGATTGAGTACGAAACATATCCAAAGTTTCGCCATATAAATCACAAGGCACATTAGCTTAGTGGTTAGAGCGTCGTGCTAATAACGCGAAAGTCGGGGGTTCGAATCCCTCATGTGCCAAAATTCCTTTTTGCTTTTTAGTTTTTTTTTATTCTGCTTTGTAATATCAATCACAATTTTAAGAAGGTATTCTATTAGTGGAAGCATTAATTAATTACTATTTTAATATACACACCCACATATTTTTTTTATACCTACTTAAAAAATGTTAACTTTATAATTGTAATGGTAATACGTATGGTAGTGCATGGTATAGAAACGGTTACCTATATACTCGTGTGTTGTTGTTTTTGTTAGCACAAGCTATCAAACATTGTCATTGTACGATTATAAATCTCTATGCTACAAGAGCGCTCTTTCAAGCTGTTTTCTTGACTGAACCCAAGAGCTTTTTTGACTCGCAGACGTATTTAAAAAAGAAGTCAATGATGTTTTTTATTATTATTTTATTCATGACTCTGTGCGCGTTTGAAAGTGATTTTAAGCTTTATAGCAAAATGTATATAATATATTACTACAATGATATTTTTAACAAGATAGTAGTTATTACAGTAGAGCAAAAGTATAGTATAGTCCTTTCAGATATAGTTATAATCATTTAAGAATGATTATAATTAAGACTAAGTAAAAGTAAGACGTAAGTGTCTTACTTTTACTTAGCTAGCAAGAAAAAAAAATCTGTAAACAGAATTCATTTTAAGGCGGGAAGCGTTGGAGATCCGTTTCTATACCTACGTTTTAGATCATGTTGTCCTAGTACAGGTGCGAACTGAAAACTTATACACGCCGAAGATAATTATTAAGACCGAATTGTAGTTGTAGTTGTACTAATTGGTATAGTTTTAATACTGTCAAGGATTTTTACAAATACTTAAACTATACTTATAAAAAAAATGTTTATTTTTTTACTTTCAAAACAACTAAAATAATATAAAAACTAAATTTAAATTCAAGGTGCTAGTGTAACTGACAGGTTCTCTTTAATCATCATTCACAACTTTTATCAACGCCACTGCATTGCATAAACCTCTCCTTATTACATTGGTCCCATCTTACATTGGTCCCATCCCAATACGGAGTGCCCGTTGCCATGGATACCTAATGAGTGCATTTTACCAGCACAACATGAGTCACAAAGAATATTGTTAGTCAAATTTTCCATTTGTTTCCAATTAAACGCTGACTACGTCATAAAACATTAATTGTTTCTTGCATCCTTTACCGTCATATTATTTTATAAAAAGAACAGAAATAGAATAAAAAACAGCATCACTGAAGTTGTTTAACTTCGTAGGGAAAATAGTATACATAACGAATGTGTTCTATCGAGAATGAAAACAAAACGATTTTATTCATTTTTATTAAAGTGTACAAGGATCAATATCCTTGTACACTTGGTACTTTATACTTATGGCATTAAGATGCCATAATTATAAAGTACCAAGTCTGTTGTATGTATGTTTAATAATTTGTAGAGAGCAATTACCTATAAATTTAAAAATCCCCTCATAGCATTGTTGCAATATCATAACAAATATTCAAAATTTTCAGTATTTTACTGTCTGAATGAAATAAATGATTATTGTTTATTATTAAAACAATATTTTGCATCGATCTAAAACTATAAAAGTCGCTCACATATTATATTGCTGTTGAATAGATTTTCAGATCAGGATCATTCAAAAATCAAGAATTCCCAATTAGTATACATTTTATTGCGGTAGTAAATTTTGGCAGCAATAATGCCAAAGCGTCTTTCGGGGGATTCCAGTACTAGGATAGCAAACATCAAAGGAGATGCTGTTATGAAAATTTTAAGAACTTGGGTAAAATTTCCCTGTATCCTATGTTACTTTAAAACAATTTCGCTAGTTAAGTAATTTCATTTTTCATTTATTATTTCATTAACAATACATCGATTGTGTCTGAAAATGGTACACATACATTTTACAATCATTAATCAATATAAATAATTTCATTCAATTCAATAATTTCATACATAATCTATGCTATATTAAAATTAGTATCATGCTTAACTATAATATGCATATGTAATATATTTATTACTAAACAATTTTATTCAAATCAATAATTCATTTAAAACAAGCATTAATTACGATTTGTTGACTTTTGACAGCATACAATTCAAATTATCCAAAATTCTTAGTTGCTAATAATTCAGTCACAGAATAAAAACATTTTTCCAATAGGAAGGCCTTGAGATTTCTTTTAAATACTTGAGTTTTATATATGTCTTTTTTTAGTTCTAATGGCAAACAGTTAAATAATCTTACAGCTTGATATTGAACACTATGTTTAGCTATATTTAATTTAGGTATAAGTTTGGATTGCATATTGAAATTTCGCGTAGTTTCTCTCTGTCTTCCTTCATCTTCCGTTTCATAATTGCTGATATGTTTGGCTAAGTCATTCAAAACTATCAAAATGTATAGACAAGGCACTGTTAAAATGGACATAGTCAGTAATTAACTGTGTGTAGGGAAACAACTTTCGCAAGGTGAAATTAAATTTATTTTGCCCTCAATAAGTGAAAGTTGTGATCATAGATGATAAAATGAATGAAGTTAAGTCGCGTTTGATTGGATAATTTTTAATCGCCGTAATTGATTACAGTCATGATTTTAATAATGTTATATTATTTTCATACCATATTATTGTATTCCCCGAAGGTTTAGGTAGAGCTGTACTCTAATGTACACAGCCCGCCATATCTACCATATATAAGAGAAAATAGTACAGAGTTAGTCATCAAGTGTTTGTCTATTTTTTATAATTATAGTGTGATTAATATTTAACCAATCAAAACAATTCAATAAGCTTGAGTCTCAACATTTTTGCAAAAGATTCATATTATTTGGTTTACGCAAATATGATCATGTATCAGAATTTCGTACTAAGTTCATGTGGCTTCCAATTCGCCTTCGTCTGAACTTTCGTTACTTTATAGTATTCTTTTCAATCCTACAACACTTGCATAACTTAAGACATGATTTGAGAATGTCTGTGATACACATTTGCGATCCTTGCAATCATCAGATAAAGCTAAAAGATGCCTGCGATCATTCTTTTACTGTTCAGGCCACTCGTCTATGGAATGCTCATAAACTCAGTCGGTTCAAAATGATTCAAAATTAGTATTACAGTTTACAATAGATACAATGCATGTTAGTCCGCTCTAAAACTTGGCGTTGCACTGCCGTGCACCAAGATATTGCTTCCTACAGTACTTCATATACGGTTTACATTTTGCGCATGCGTGAATTTTTTTGGGAAATTCTCGCAATTTTTTGGAATAAAAAGAAACCTATATGTTATTCCCGGTCACAAAATATTTGTGTACAAAATATCATGCAAATCGGCTTAGCCGGTTTTGCGTGATTGAGTAACAAACAAACATTAAAACTTTCACATTTATAGTACTCGTAACAATATCGTATATAATATTGTTAGACATTCAAATACATAATGTTTTTTGTGTTGTGTTGCGTGTTTCAGTAATCTCTAAAGACTTGTGATTTAAAACACTTTTCAAGTTGCTGCTTATGACTCTGTTTTAGTAATTTCAGATTGAAACCATAACGCTTTGATGTTGAGTAAATATATATTACGTACTATATATACTAATATAAACTCATAATCAGTATAAACTAATTTTAATTACAAAAGTCAGTCAAAAATAGTTTTGCATACAACAAAAAGAGTTAATTCTAGCCAGTCTGCTATAAAACTAGGCGATGCACTGCCGTGTACCGTAACATCCCCTAAAAGACGGTTTTCACATTGCGCTTGCGTGAATGAAAATTATCATTGGTCAGAATGGCAACGTTACCGAATATCTACTAGGAGTTCATAAAGCAACATGAGCTCGAAACAATGGGTGGATTATTCTGCCCTCGTAACAGCAAATGCAGTATTCGACATTTTTACGATTTTCGGTTTTTTAAAAAAATGAAATTTATGGAGACAGCTATACGTAGATTTTTTTTTTACATGGCTAGAAAATGTTGACATAATATGGTAAAGTTTCAGCATTTTGTGTGAAATTATCTGATCCTATTAGTAAAAATTTAGCAACAATACACCAGATTAAAATGAAGTTACCCCTAAACGATGGTTTCACATTGCGCTTGAAAATTATTATTGGAAGTCAGAATGACAACGTTACCGGATATCTACTAGGAGTTCAAAAAGCAATATGAGCTTGAAACAATGGGTGGAATATTGCAAGTTGGATTTTTACTTTGCACACTAGATGACTTGCCTGCTGTTCAGTAACAAGCCCTTTGTAAATAAAATTATTTTGCTCCGGTTTCCTTTGGTGTTCGGCTTTGTGTCCGGACATCTTTAGAGGACAATAAATTTGGAGTGGACGGGAATAAGCTCCTGTTACATAGTTTAGGGTTAGGCAGTAACTAAAGAACGCCACTTGTTACGATTCTTGCATACTTCTTTTGCTTTGACCACATTTATACATCTTGCATACACACACGCCGGTTGCGAGTACTACGCACCTGATCTTTTTGAAGAAACTCACCAATAAGGTCGACATAAGTTTTTCTAGGGCGTCCCCAGTCGGCGGTTCCACTGATATTCGGCATGTTACACGATTCTAAAACATACTAGCAAACTGTTGGTGTACATCTGCCAAATCCTTTCGGGCATAATCGTTACATTTTGTATTACGTTATCCTGAAGAATAACTGACCCATACAAAAATTGGATCATACACAGTCTCTTGATCATGTACTATCTTCTAAAAATAGGTACTAAAATAAAAACCTTTCGTACAAAATCAACAACAACTTGAAGTTTTTTTATGGCAAAGTTTATTTGAATTAGTTTATTAAAATTACGTTTTTGTAAGTTGGCCAAGTCTATGAATAGTTTTGTCGTACTAGGCGATTATAAATGCAAGGGTGTATCTCTACCTGTTGCATCTGGACGAGCAAGCATACACATTTAACGCGACATACATCTGTGTGCACCGATACACGAACGATATGTGTGTGCAGTCAGAGAGCAAAAGAAAAAGTGAGAGGGAGAGAGAGAGTTTTGTTGACACCCTTACTCGTGATCAACCTCCTGCGAGTCCTGTGAAATTAGTACTACCATCGCTGGTAAATTGAACAGAACGACCCCTAGGTGTCATGGTAATAGTCTTACAGAAGTTATAGAAACAGAATTTGAACTATTGTTTCCACTAAACATATTAAAAAAAACTTATTGTTCCAAACTTTTGAATCAGCTACGCCCCAAAGTTTGGGTAAAGCAAAGCAATAAAATTAAAAAAAAAAAAACCCAAACACGAACACCTACCTGCCTAGGACCTAACTCGAAACATTAATTATTATCAGGCGAAAATATTCAATTATAATAACATGAGGCTCGTCTCTCACAATGGGATAGTCTACGGAGTGGGTATGGTTAAGTAATCTTTAAAATTAATAAAGTTCTGTATAATTAATAAATACATCACGCCATAAACTTTAACACGCCAAAACGACTTAAAAGATGCGTAACGGCCTCTTAATCAAAGATGCTTTAAAGTTTAATACATTGAATGCTAAGCATCATATCTGAAGGGTTTACGAAACTGAATATAAAAAGAATTAATATCATATCCAAAACTTTAACTTCTTCTAACATAATTGAGTCAGAGAAAGGGAAAGTTTAAGTAATCATATTAATCTTACCATGAATTCATTCCGAACAGTAATTAATTAAGTTTAATCAAGACTAATTAATTACACCCATTTTTCATTATAAAATTAGTGTAATTCTAAAGAAATAAAAATATTTACTGAATCGTAAGTGTTCAACTCAAACACCCTTAGTATGGACTATGTCCCTTTTACGAAGTCGAACAGCATGAGCAGGGTTCCCCACCTGCTAGATAAAAGATCCCTCTTATTTTTTTAATATATTCGGAATGCCTTAATCCAATAACGTATTGGCATCTTTTTCCCTCTCTCCGGCTCGCCCAGACAGCACATCAGCAGGTATATGAAAACAGACAAACAAAATCATTAATATTAAATATTCTTGCTTTACCAAACAAAATTAATGAACTATAATATTATGAATCTATCTATAATCTAACATGAAAAGGCTTTAACCTATAGTATGTACATTCGTATTGCAGATCTGTTTTTTTTTCAACAATGTGGTAACAGAAATGGTCCAAATAATATGTAATAAACCATATAATAATGCGAACAGGATTTTCTTTAATTATAATTATAAGTTAATGGCAGACTAAGAAATACTCGTAATTCAAAAATTGAAAAAGTGTGGCCGGCACGTTAGGGGACTCTAACCCCCGACCTTCACGTTTGAACCCCGAACGTGATGCTCTATCCAACCTGAGCTAACGTGCCTATTATTAACGTTGGCAATATTGTGATCTGTATCGGACATTTAGCAGTAAATGGTGAAAAACGAAACTAGCAAACAAGTACAACAGTATCTATATTTATAAAAAGTTTCTTTTATATTACATCGTAACAACTTAATTTAAAAGTCATTTCAAAAGGTAAAAATACTGGATGCTAAAAAATGGATGGAATAGGCCGCCAAAAAAGAAACAAAAAATTAATAAAATTGCAAGTCTATTTGCGTTAAAGTTTAGGTATTTGTGGCAAGAAAATATCAACCACAGGCTGTATAAATATTTTAATTCACCTCATAGGTCACAAACTAGCGCCGTGCCATCTATCGTCTGCCGTTAGTGTTATAAGTGACATGATTACATAAGGTTAACTCAATGGTGTACAGATGTCACTAGCCTTGCTCATTTTAATAGTATTTAAAAAAATACGTCTATCGGGTATGATGTTAAATTATTATATTCGTGAAAACATATATCCACGACAAATGTTACTTGAACGCCAAACTGGCTCTGCGTAGGAACCATTCACTTTTCTATCGTCTCTGTTAAGTGCGTAATAGTTGAGTAATAACTATATTTTTAAACAAGCTTTTATTGAAAAATAAAGTAAAAAAATAGTAAAATGTAAATATTAAACCAAGTAAAAAAATACTAAAAATATTTGTACTTCAGAAGATACCTCTTGCTGAATTATGTCGTATTGGTGCAATGGACGCTTTGCGTTTCCATGACAACAGATGAGGCGACGGTAACTAAGCCCCTTTATGGGCCAGTTTCAATAACGAATCTATCAGTAGATTTCCTTACTATGGATAGGATTTTGACATAACGTCCATACAAGTAATGTCAAAATCCTATCTCTAGTAAGCTAATCTACCGACGGATTTGATATTGAAAACGGCCGTAAGTGAAGAGAGGAACAGTCCTAGTCAGACAAGGATAGTTAGTGTAACAAACGAATGAATTGCTGCGGCTTCCCCAAAACTTTTTTTATAGTACGGAAAATCATGAAATCTGCATCAGAAATAATATGTAATATCTGCCTCACTACAATATTTTTATGAATTCTGGTTAATAGTTAGTTTTTATGACGTTTGAAGTGACAAGAAAATTGCTTATTAATGAAACTACCCCATAATTATACTGATATACAGAGTTATTGGTATTTAGAGGTATTCCGACGAGTAGACGATAGAAAGAACCAAATGCAACAAAAAAGTAACTTGGTGTCTGATATTGGACGCTTTTGAAGATGGTCACTTGATTTTGATATTTTGGAAATTGTCTACCATTTAGTGACATTTATTTGATGACGCTATAAACAAGGTAATCAAAAAACTGATTTGTTAAAAATAGCTGGTTTTCTGGTTAGTCTGTTTTCAGATAATGGTAACTCGTTCTAATAAATATTGGACTTTATTTTTTTTGAGATTTTTTTTATTTTTTTATTGAGATGAATCTCAATATATCTCCAAAATTCACTTGACTTGATTTCAGATTATTTTGTAAGACATCTTTATGAAATTTTAAGATACTGTAACACGTGCAGCATGACTATAGGGCAAGGGAAGGCAAGTGTAGTTTTTGTTGCACCATAAGGACTTTCCGTACTATAAAAAACACCGAAGAATTTTTATTTAATCAGATTTTTCAAGAAAATATATAATAATATACAAAAGTTCTGTCAAAAACATTTGTCTATTATTTAATCGTGTTTCAATTATAATAAATTAAAGTTAAATTATAATTAATCAGTCACATAAAGTATAACTTAAATAAAATTAATAATGACTGATTAAAATAAGTTACGAGTTGTGCGGATAGAAGTTGTTTTAAGCTTTAGTACTAGGATAAAAGGACTCACATAAGGTACGAATAAAGCCTTTTATTGAATCTAGTTACTGACGTTATAAGTACACAACTACGTAAAGTATCACAAAATGCAATGGTTCGGGCGTTTATCGTAACAATGGCGACTGTCATTCTATGACCCGACTCACTATCCTTGTCTACACTGAGTCTTATTACGTTGGAAAAAGGCAACAACTAGATTGTGAGTTGGAACTCTTCAAATCAAGGAACACCATGACTGAGCATCTGTTGCCATGAAACTGCGATGTTATGTTAATCCAGTCTGTTGCCATGGATATACCCAAAACATTACTAGGACAACATAACTCCAGAAAATATTTGCAAAAGTTGGTTGTAACTCTCGAGTTTTAAGTTATTATGAATAATTTTTACGGGTAAGCTACAGTTTGGCCGTTGAAAGAATGCATTCCTGACAGGTCGTGATCGAATAGATGACGTAACTTTGAATTGGCGTTTAATAAAAGCATTTTATTTGTCCTCCTATTAAACGCGCTAATCTCAGGACCTACATAATTTGTTCGAATTGAAAAAATGTTTTTGTGTTAGATAGTCCATTTATTGAGGAAGGTTACAGGTACAGAGCTCAACTAAAAGGAAAATGTAAGGCAGGTGAAATAATTTGATAATAATCGATTAATTATGGAACAATTCAACAAAAGCTTTGTCTCTTGGCGACCATATAGCCATATAAGAAAAAATACATAATAACAATACTTAACTATATCTACAATATTACAAAGTGTTCAATTAGGCAATAGCTTTTTTTTCATTAAAAATACGAATTTATTCGAATGAATGTGCCCGGAGCGGAGTCGGAGAGCAATATTAATAGTTATTAAGCCTTACTTGATCACTTACTTAATCCAGGGGAAACTAATTTTCATAATAATTATAAACTGATTTAAAATAATTATAAATTATAAAACAAAGGCAAAAAGCGTAGGGGTAGTGAAATGCTAAATACTTTTGTTGAGAAATGGTAACCCGACGACGACGGATAACAGTAGTCAGCACTTTCTCAAGCGAATCGGAATTTGAATAAACTTTCTTTTATCAGTCGCGAATATGTTTTAAAATACTTTTATATTAAATACCTATTTCTGAATATGATGTACTCTTGCATTTATAATACTAACGTCAAACTAGAAGCCAAACAAACAAATTTCAAACATGTTAAGTACTTTGGTGGGTCTGTAAAAATAATAATGTGTTACTTTTTTCCTATCACTAGTCATGACCAACTGACACACTTCAGGAATTCGCTCAGCAGCCGGATTGTAGAATGATGAAAACCATTTTCTCAAATTTTTTTTTTTTTCAATATCTATCTGAATTTGACAGATTGTGGTAGGTTGCTGTGCTGGCTGGCTTTATAAAAAAGTAAAAGAAAAAATAAATTTCAAATTCGTGTGACCGGAGGGCTGGTTTATTCTTGGGTCAAAGAATTAGCATTGCCATTCATCGTGGCAATGGGGCCAGTCTTCTAGGAACATTACCAGATGCCAACGATTTGGAGGAATACTTTTATGATCTTATATTTAGGCAAGAAATCTTCTCCATTTTGTTTTTAATTTTGACGGCCCATTAAACATTAGCTCGGGTGCAAATCAGCTACAAATTAACGTATTTTGGAAGTTGTTGCATGTCTGAATAACTACTAAATATAGAAACATGCGATTTATAACACAGCTCATGATGATTCAATAAATTCAGATTGCGAGCTTACCTGCCTACCTTAAGGACCTGAGGTAAATAAATAAGTTATGGACATAACGCATCGTCAAAACACATTTTAACGACCTTGAAACAAATGGCGGATAGATTTTTATTTGCACACTTGATGATTAGCTTTTTTTCAGTAACAATAGCCATGTAATAACAAAGTTATGTACAACTTTGTCTGCGTCAGAAAATATTATTTATTTTTCAGTGAGTATTTAAATTGCTGGTCTTTTAGAAACTTCTGTTTAGTTTCACTTAACTCAGAAAATCTTTAAAGAATAATAGCAATATATCACAAAACAAATTACAAAAAATATCAAAATAGATCGACTATTACTTTTAACGATTTATTTGGACACCGCACCTTTTATTTTATTACATTTGCTGAATTTCTTGTAGAAACATTGATCAATGTTTACATAAATTTTTACTGCCGTCGTAGCACTAAAATAACCCGTATCCGTATATAGACATCCTGTAAAGTTTTTATTAATTTTAACTATCGGTATGTAAGTTTAAAATTATTTAGTATGATATTATGGTGTGCCAGAAGTTACTAAATAGGTGCCAGAGAAAGTTTGTTTAGAATAGTTTGTAACATTTTCCTTGCCTGTATCTCGACTAACTACTGTAAATCTTCGTTAAAGCAAGAACCTTAATTTTAGGTAGGCACCACTATTTTTACCAGTCAGTGTATACGCTCTCTCCCTTAGTCAAGGACGAATAAAGAACGTCCGTTGCCTTGGAAACGCAACGAGCGCATTTTACTAGAACAGCATGAGTCACAAAGAGTTCTGGTTATTAAAATTTTCCATTTATTTCATATAAGTAAACGCTGACGGCATCATAAAATTGCACCTCGTACATTTTCAAACATCACACAACAACACAAAAAACAATTTTTTTTTAGATTACAAATTAAATTTTATGAGGCAGTGACTTCCCTGATTGCAACAAAGAACGCTCTTTAGAAAACATCACTGAATTTGTCGCAAAATAAAACTTAGGGAATTACCGAGTTTTAGAATAGTTAAGGAATCCAGTCGGTTGTTATTTTTTTGACTACGTATAATGGTTCACGTGTTGGACTCCTGATCACGAGGGTCGTGGGTTCGATTCCTACAGGACACAAATATTTATGTGATGTACATAAGTATTTGTGTGTATCTGAGTAGGTATTATTGTATGTACTGCTTAGTTTGGGACTAGATGGTGAGAAATTATAATTTTTTGATATATGCAAATCTGAAGTTTTGAAGAAAGAGTCATTGCGACTCAGTCCTAACTGACGGCACGCTTACATCGGTCATCGTGTAACTCAACCAATATTTAGGGAGTCGCAAATATATGAATATTATGTCGATTCTAACCTCAGAGGCCAAAACGAATGTGTTATAAGTTTAAAAACTTTATTTTATTAAAAACTGTTCTCATTTATGAAGAGGTACTTATTTTTACCCCTAGTGCCATCTAACCAACAAGTTAGGTACTAAGAGCGACTCACATAGGTTGTTTCTGCCGTTTTTTCTGTAGAGGGCCTGAATGTGCTAAATGAAACATTTAATGAGTAAATAACACCTTGAATAATGCTTGGTGAAATAAATTAATTTTAATGTAAGACACTGATAAAATCTTTTTGGATATTCTTAAGTCAAATTTGGTCAAATATACTGCGCTGTTCTCGAGATAAACGTAGTTTTGTGTTACAGGTAGAAGTAAGTGTACCTTAATTTGAGGCATCATACCACAGTCCTCGGTAGTACAATGGTTAGTATATCCGCCAGTCACACGGAAGACCGAGGTTCAATCCCTCGCCGGGGAGAATCTTTTGCCGTCTTTTTTGTTTCATTTTCTACATTAAGTTATATAATTATAGTCAGAAACTGAATATAAATAATTATTTAATTTTAATTTCAACTTAATTTTCGTCAGAGATGATTAAAAATGACCCTGTTTAGCTCCTTAGATATACCAATCGTATTGTTTTGTAATTTCTCGAGTTAATATCATAACATTATATAACATTTTATTACGCCTGTATTTCCCAAAGGGTGACCAGAGGCACACAAACAGTTTATTTTTAGTTCTCATGTTTAAGCCTATTGTCATTACCTATGTACGAATCCGAATTCCAAACTGCTATTTAGAATTTCATATAAAAAAAAATACAAATAAAGCCTGCTAGACCTTATCAGACCTCTAGCGTAGCAATCGCGCATTAGTCCACTATTACTAATGATGAGTTAATATCATAATTGATATCAGGTTAAATTGATAATTTCTGTGTGATTTTAAACAGGGGTGAAGCAAAATGGTGATCTGAATAATTGACTAGACCACTCACTTGAAGATTCTTCGATGATATCATCTTTTAGCATTTTTGTTATCTGTTTGTTTACTTCTGACTTTAATGCTTGTGGTAATCTGTAAGGTTTTGTATAAATAGGATTAATGTTATTTTTCAAGGTAATAGATTGCTCACATATATTTGTGGTTTCTAACTTATCGCCGGGTAAAAAGAAAACGTCCGAATATTTAGTGCAAATTCTTTCAATAGACTCTTTTTCTTCTCTGTTCAAATGTTTTAGCTCTAATGATGGTAATAAAGTATCAGCTCTCTGCGAACTACTCACACACTGGCTAAACTTAAAAATATTGTAATCTTT
Organism: Acronicta alni; assembly: GCA_964056405.1. Taxonomy (NCBI): domain Eukaryota; kingdom Metazoa; phylum Arthropoda; class Insecta; order Lepidoptera; family Noctuidae; genus Acronicta; species Acronicta alni. The sequence continues at coordinate 18,989,912 of OZ043913.1, forward strand.
TAAAAGTTCAACGTTTAATGAAAAATTATTTAATTTAACTTCTTCGTCTCTAGTATTTAGAATCTTTACAGGAACTCTCCTACCTTTGGGTCGAACGATCATAACAGCTAAGAAAACATCTCTTTCCAACTCTTTCGCACTAACAAAACAATCACCTTCTACCTCTGTGTCCAAATAAACGTAATGGATTGATTCACTACGAGGCGGAATTAATATCGAGTTACTATAATCAGGATTGTCATAAATAGGTAAAACACAACACTGTCCGTCTATTTGCAGCGTCAGCAAATTTTTGTCTAAATCAATGTTAGCTTTATACTTACTCATAAAATCTAATCCTAATATCCCGTCAACAGCGATGGGTAAATTCTTAAAAATATGAAACTTATTTTGAAACTTATTATCTTTAGAATTATATAAATCTAATACTACATAGCCTGATGAATAAATCTTACCTCCTATACCATTAACCACCAAGTTATCATAAAAAACTTTTGCCGACCTTGGAAGTTCTTCTTCCTTAATAACCGATATGGACGCACCCGTGTCCATTAATAATATAAGTTTCTTACCGTTAATATAAAAATTAATAAACTTACATCTACCCTTGCAAGCATAAACAAAATTATTAAGAACGAAAAAAATCATTATTTTCTAAGTCATTAGATTTATGTTGCGGTTTATCAGTAGAATTGGCAGTATCAACTAGCCTGTTTCCATTCTGCATTGAAAAAAGGTTTTTATTGTAAAATCCTTGATCATTACGTCCATTATAATTAGAACCAAATCTGTTGTACTGACCTCTACCGCGAGGGGCATACTGAAAAGGTCTAGAATAATTCTGATATCTATTTGAATAGTTATGATATTTATAATTCTGAGACTTGTTCCTATTACTGTTGTTGTACATTTGATATGCACGACCTCTATTTTGTCCACGAAACTTATTAAAACCATTGTTGTACCTACCTCTGAATGAGAGGGTCATCCTCATTACCTCTGCTGGTTTCCATGTAGACGATGATGGTATGGACTCGTCCTTGGCCGCCTGGATCGCGTCCTTTAGCGATGTGTAGTTGCGGGCGGCTATTATCGTGCTCAACTTTTCAGTCTTAAGTCCATCTGTAAATTTTTTTATGACCATTTTTTCATTAATTGGTTTGAGGACCGCGCATGCGGCTGCGTTGCCCTCAGACTGCGAAATATTCAATTCTGTAAGTAATTTTTCCAATTGTGATCCATAGTCATCAATAGACCTAAAACCCTGGTTCAAGGATTGAATTTGATTCTGTATAGCCGTAAATGATTTTTTTGTTAAAAGTTTGTCCCTAAAATCTTTAATCATATCACTAACTGTTGCATAAGTACTAGCTACACGTAATTTAGCATTTTCCGATAGTCGTCCCTTAAGTACAAATTTGATTAATAATTGTTGACCTACATCGTTTAGCATATCAGTATACATTTCCACCGCATCAATCAATCGTTTCGTAGTATCTTCCTTATTATCTAAAATAGGTATTAAGCTACACGCAGATTTCATATCAAAATCCATTTTTTCTAATTTTAATTCTAAACTAGGCGAAGTACACAACTGAGATATTTCAGTAAATAAACTACAAATTTTTTTATACGTATCAGAAACTAATTTTATTTCCTCTTTGCTCTGACCTTGACTTAAAGTAAAAAATAAAGACTTACTTTTGCTTAACAGCGACTCAGCTTCTTCCAATTTATTTGACGAAACAAACCCTTTATGTCTGCTTTGGCCTTTCTTTACAAGATATTTCCGTATCTCTGTCAATCTTTCATATAATTCAATTAATTTATCAGCCATAATAGACTTAACATAACAATATAATTACATACATTACTATAGTACGGAATCATATTTCATTCACTACAGTTTGAATAATTATAACTTGAGGCACTCGCATACAAGAGCGTCGATAAGAAATTGCTGAGTTGCGTCTGGGCTGGACTTCTACGAACTGTTTGTTCGGCTCACATTTATTTCTAGCAATTATAAGTACTAAAGGGGTATCAAACTATATTATTTAAAAACTAAAACTTTCGTCTTTCATCTAAGAACAGAGAAAAAAAATAATAGTAGTAATTATAAATACCACTGTAAGATGCACTTTGACACTGATTAATTGGTTCGCCTTTTATTCGGAGTCCTCATACACGCAGGGTGGGAGGGTGGGACGCCGGAAAACTGATCACACGTTTAAACATTTTCTTCTCCACGTACTTGCTCTGGTCTTCCAGATAAACGATGCCGCATCCTTCTCACGAACTCAGAATTTACTCGATCTCCAATCCACTTCTTATGTCTTTCCTTAATTTTCATATATATTATTACAAACAGTACAATCGCCATCAATATTAGGAATATGGTGATGAGGATGTTGTTGACCTTGACGTGGTATTCCTGCTCGGTGTCACTTGCGTTGTTACTTCCTCCTGATGCATTTTGAGCTATAATTACCTCCTTGTCTTCTGTTTTCGAATATGGCTTTCCCATATTTATAACTTTTTACGAAAAAAAATTATAGCGAATAAACACAGTCTTATACACAGCACAACGACAGTCAACCATGGAATATTATTCATTTCATACATCGTTATACTTCGAAGCACCGAGGCACACCGGAATTTGCTGAGTCCACACTTTGCGATACAGTTCTTAGAACGCGCATGGCGCTGGCAGGGTCGCCATGAAGTATTGTACTCGAGGAATGAAACACACGTGTGTTTAGTACCAACGTTTATTGAATACTGCCCACTTAAACTAAGACATTCAATTACACATGTAAATGCTCACATACTTCAGTATATTTGAATAATTCAATAAAATCCCGCGACAGGATTATCATTAACACAAATTCTATTTTTGAATTTTCAACACATGCTTCAGCTGTCAGTCTCCACACAAAACATCATAAAGTTTTGATATCATAATTTAATCAAATTTACATTTATCTTATAAATACAGTTTTTGCCTGGAATTCAAATCAGAAGTTACTTTCTCCTTGGTGTATTAGTGTAGTAAGTCACTTTCCAACGTGAATTAAAAAATATAAAAAAAATACCAGCCTTTTAAAATTAAACTTGATATACAATATTTTCATTATTTTACCTTTATTCCAAAAGCACGTTCTAAATTGTATTTATCTTTTGACTTATGGAATGTATTTGAAATATTGTTCCTGTTCAAAAGTAATCTTATGATATTTGTAAAGCAATATTTAACGAAATACTGTTTTGGTAGTGTCTTGGTTTCGGCACCAGGAAAACATGATCTTACATACATACACTCACGCCTTTTTCCCATAGGGGTAGGCAGAAACTAAAGAACGCCACTTGCTACGATTCTTGCATACTTCTTTCGCTTCGACCACATTCATACATCTTGTCATACATACACGCCGGTTGCGAGTACTACGCACCTGACCTTTTTGAAGAACCTCACCAATAAGGTCGGTATAAGTTTTTCTAGGGCGTCCCCTCTCGGCGGTTCCACTGACATTCGCCATATAAATCCTTTTTGTTAGTCGCCTTTCATCCATTCTCTCGACATGCCCAAACCATCTCAGCATATTCTTCTCAATTCTCGTCACTACATCGTCTTTTAAGCCGCAACGTTCTCTTATCACACTATTTCTCAATCTGTCATTCCGAGTTACACCGCACATAATTCGCAGGGAACGCATTTCTACAGCATTTATTCTACTTTCATGTCTCTTCTGCCATACCCAACTTTCACTTCCATACATAAGTGTAGGTACCAACACACCGTTGTGGATAGCCATCCGTGCCTTTTTTGACACCGACTGGTTAGCCACAACCGCATGTATAGCACCATTCACTTTATTTCCCGCATTTACTCTTCTTTCTACATCCGCATCAATCTTACCATCCCTTGTAAACATACTTCCCAAATACACAAATTCATTCACTTGCTCTATACTCTTACCTTCAATCTTTATATCACACACACATACATCTTCATCTCTTTCGAAAACCATAACTTTCGTCTTACTTACATTTATTTTCATTCCCTTCAACTTACATGCTCCATTCATTACTGTTACCATGTCTTGCAACTCTTCTGCCGACGATGCAAGTAAAACTTGATCATCAGCATAGAGAAGGCATTTCACAGGTAGCTCATTCATTCTTAGTCCACACTCATTTTCTTTCAAATCTGTCAGACAACTATCCATGTATAGGTTGAACAGCCAAGGCGACGCTACACATCCCTGTCTGACACCTCTAGAAATGCCAAACCATTCCGTGTAGGCCCCATTTAACCTGACACAAGCACTGGAATCCTTATACAGGGATCTCAGAGCCTGCACCAAGTGTCCGTCCACTCCATACATAGATAGTATATGATCTTATATATAATATATTAAACGTAGATCTCCAATACTTCCCGCGTTAAATTGAATTCTATAAACTTTAATGTCATGTAAAAGTTAAGACATAAGATTGATAAAATTAATAATTTGAAATTCCCCACGTAAGACGAGTAGGGACTAATTACTTTTGAAATCTACAATGTTTTTTGTAATGATATTTTCTTGTTGCTAGCTCTGCGTTCATTATTTAATCCATTATCCTACCGCGACATATGAAATTAAAGCTTTTGCTTACTGACAAAACGTCAGTAAGCAAAAGCTATAAGCAAACCTATAAGTTTTGTAAAGTACGTGATTATTGTTTTTGATTAAGTTTATGTTGGCGAAACTGCAACCTCTTATGAATCTATCTCTTTTAATGCATAGCAAGCGCTATGCGCTATTCTATTGTTGCTGCTGCACATTAAAACTTTACTTGGTAGCTATTTTTTTCTATAATTTTAAAGCTCTTTTTTCTTTAATGTGCCCGCGTCTACATTTGAGTGAAGACAGATAATTTTCAAAAAAACTAAAATGGTGAATATCTCCCAGTGCCCAATATTACACCTGATACTGAGATTAATGACCTGAGTATTTTTTGTTACATTTGTGTTATACACACGACACATACAGTCATCACACAGACATAAAAACCCTTTTATATAATTGAAAATATGAACTTCGCTAACGTGAGTGAAAATATCTATTCACGGGAGAGGTTTTTCGAATTAAGATTACAATCAGAAGTAAATGACATACTACCCTTTATTTCTTCCCTTTTTTACAGTCTAACAGTATTAGTTACTGCTGGTCTAGACATCTTTCTCCGGGCTTGAAAGACCATGCATTCACTCATTTTCACATTGTACAACAGACCATGCTCGTCAGCGTACTTTTCGCACATACCAAGCAGCTTGGACAGACCGCTCACAGAGGCACTCAGCAGCATAAGTCATCAGCATAACTAATATTATTAATGCAAACTCCACCAATATGGCAGCCGGCATGTGTGCTGCTGAGCCCCTCAATCAGCGCGTTAACATAGAGGTTGAAAAGCTTCGGCGAGGACAGCCCCCCCTGCCTCACCCCGCATTCCAACCTGTATGGGGTTGAATAGGCCCCCGACCACCGAACAACGTTGACCTGATTCTGGTACCAATATTTAAAAATGCGTATCAGTTCCTCTGGCATTGACGTTTAATTAAGCTTCCTTCACAAAATGTCATAAGAAACCAGGTCAAACGCCTTCGATAAGTCAAGGAAACAAGCAAAAATAGGCGTAGTCCTATTGGTGTAGTACTTGACAGTTTGCTTTAAACACAATACAGCTGCTTCTGTGGAGAGACCTGACTTAAAGCCGAACTGGTTGTCGTGTACATGCACGTATTTATCAAGCTGCGTGTTAAGCAAACTGTCAAGCACTTTCGAGATAATAGTGGCCAGGGAGATAGGCCTGTAATTATTTCTATCACTAATATGACCAGTTTTGCTCTTCATGACCGGCACCACCACAGTCCTCATCATCGGCTCAGGTAAATACAAGTGCCCCACACAAAATGAGTAAAACATTACAAGCACTCTAGGCAGATGAGTACCTGCATATTTAAGGTGCTCGATGCTGAGGTCGTCGTGCCCAGGAGACTTTCCCCGTGATATTGATTGTATTACTTTTCTAACCTCTTTCGCCGTAAATTTGATACAAGCCTCCCGGCCACTAGACTCAGCACTGCACACAGACTGTTGTGATGGCCCCAAAGGTGAGGTTACAGTAAAAAGTTCCCTAAACAACTCGGGCTATGTCAGTCAGGTCATTGGCACCATTGACACTCACAGGTAAGCCCGGCTTACTGTTAAGTTTATTGGTCGACTTCCAAAAACTGCGAAAATCGTGCTTGGAATGATGTGATGCCAAGATATTCATTTTAATTTGGTCACTATTATTTTGACACCATCGTTTTGGGAACACACACGTTGATTGACCCTTGAGTTTCAAACTAGTAATATATAGACGACCTCTGTGGTCTAGCGGTTCGAGTGCCGGATTGCTGATCATGGGGTCGTGGGTTCGATTCCCACAGGACGCAAATATTTGTGTGGATAAAACATGAGTATTTGTGTTTGTCTGGGTGTTTCTTATGTATTATAAGTATGTATTTCCAAAAAAAAAATGTATATAAGTATTATATCCATTGTCTAGTACCCATAGTACAAGCTTTGCTTAGTTTGGGACTAGATGGTGATGTGTAAAATGTCCCAAAAATATTATTATTATTATATACAATTTAATCATAATTTTTTTTCACAATTCCAAATTTAAATAAACTTTACTTTAGAAACAGTATCTCTGACTGATAAGCAAAATACAGTTATGAAACGGATGGTCTGACCAGAGGCTTAATTGAGAATTCTGCAAAAGAACTCCAAGGTGAGGCTAAAACGGGATTTCGAAAAATCACACGGGGTTGGGTAGCACCGTGGTTATACGGCTTCTACATAATTAGTCGACCAATTTGACTATTAACATGTAGTCTTATGATTGTAACGTTTGTTCTTAAACGTATATTAGTGCGAGAAGTATGGAGTTTAAACACAAAATATAAGGCTCTAATTCACGCTCTTACAAAGTCATAAATACGTCACATCCTTGTGAATTTGCTGTCCTGGTACAAAGCATACTCAAACACTGTGGCTCCTAGTGGACGATTCCATCATTCGTGCTTGTGATATTTGTGTGTCGCCAACTTAAAATATAAATAAGAAGGCTCTAATTCGCGCTCTTACAAAGTTATAGGCGTCACAAAAACGTCACATCCTTGTGATTTTGTTGTCCTGGTACAATGCATACTCAAACACTGTGGCTCCTAGTGGAACAAATTGTATGTTTGATTACAACTTGGTTCCATCGTTCTTTTAATATTTATTGTCGCTATACTTTATTTAAATACAGATTAAATATTTATTTAATAGTCAAATTTTAATACTTAAATATTTCACGTATGTATTTATAATTAATTAATTAATTTAACGTTTTTATCAACTGAATTAAGCCATTTAATATTAATAATTCATCAAATGAATAATAATTATTATCACCAAAAGCATTTATTACAAATCAACTTCAAAATATGATTACTTATTCGTTTTTATTTTGTTCGTCTGTCGCTGACTCAAAATTAACAAAATTTATTTTTCGCATTCCAGTTTTTGTTTTTGTCGGTCAATTTTGCTGTTTGAAAGTTATTAAAGAGTACAAGGGATTGATATTGTACCTTTGCCACATTTTTTGAGCATGCGGGTTTCCTCACGATGTTTTCCTTCACCGTTTATGCGAGTGATAATTAATTATTATTACGCACATGATTTCGAAAAGTCGAAGGTGCGTGCCTTGGATTCGAATTCGAGACTTTCGACTTTGCAGTCTTTTAACACACATGCATAAATAATATGTTTAAAAATTAGGATACAATCATATTTTATAATTAAAATAAAGAGAAACGCAAACAAAAATTGATAGTGATTCTTTCTATTCAGAAAAAAAGCTTTTGTAATAAAATTTTACCAGTATAATAAAAAAGTAGTCCGCTTTGTTAAGCTGTCAGTAACTGAAAGCTTCAAAGTTGTCAGTGAAAATCAAATTCAGATGTAGAGCTATTCTACAATCCAATAAATTTGGGGTCCGAAAGTTATTTTAGTGTGTTAACACTAATTTTATTTTTCCAAGACATCTAGCCAGTCAGTTGTGAAGTTTTTCATTTAATTTACAAATAATTATCATATATTTATCATTTTGAAGAATAGTTGTAGTAGTAGTGAGAGTAGGCAGTTCAAAGGTAAACCGAGTAAGTAAATTACCTTGTATACGGAACGCATAAGTTCGCACCTGTACTAGGACAACATGATCCAAGAGGATCTTGAACGCTTCCCACTTTAAATTGTATTGATTTTATTTTTTTGTATTTTCCGATCTTGTGCCATCTCCCACGGACTATATCGATTACTTCATAGTTTCCATTCCAAACGACTACAGTATTTTCTTTCACCTTTTTGATTGTAACACCTGAATTGTGCATGTGTTGTACAGTAAGGGATTCTTGGCTGATTTATTATAAATTTCGCAGCACGCATCCACCGAGCGCACTTGGCGTGTCAATTTCGCCAAGAGCGGATGAAATTGACACTCAACTGTCTTATAAAACTATGAATCCCAAGCATTCATAATGTATATTTAGTGGTATGGTGTTAATGTTGTAATTGTAATTAATGTTGTACGTTTTTTTTGCCCAAATATCTATGCGCTATGCTATTTCTAACAATACAAAAATATTCTAACATTACATGGCTATAATCGGAAATTAATACAATACAATACAATTTCCATCCAAAGTTGTTGGATAGACGGGTGACATCGTATGAAATATATCAAACCAATTCCCGAATCTCGAATTTGGTCATATGAATCACAATTTTTTTGCTCCAGCGGCCATCAGTTTTACCAGCTATGTGCCCTGCCCACTTAAGCTTGCTAAGTCTTTCAGCTATGTGTTCTGGTTAGAAGGGTAATGTAGCCAGGGAAATTACTGAGCAAATGATACTTAACTAAATTGCAAGTGTCGTCTTAAGAAGACAGCGCATGAGTAATGCAACTAGTGTAGCTTGCCACCATAGGCTATGATTTAGTTTTGGCTTACCATCAGTAGGGACCGTATTCCTGATGAACATTTTAAAATAGTACCAAAATGTCTATTAGTGACCCGATAAAATGGTTGCTGTCAGATTTACACCGGATATCATAAACTACGCAGATATGAGTTTATACCGTACAAGAATATCCTTGTACGGTATTTAACATGACAGATATAGCGTTAACTGTCTGTAATCAACACACAATAGGCAAACAACCATCACGACTCAAAACATGTTTTTATTTTTCTAAATGGAAAAAGAAATAAAATAAAATGTAATTAATTTAACATTAAAAAGTACAACTAGGCACCGGTGAGATTTGAACTCACAATCTCCTGTTTACTAGACAGGCGCTTTAACCAACTCGGCCACGGCGCCTCTGTTTAGACAATCGAATTTTGGTATGCATATCCTGAAACATATGTTATCAGAAAACTGCCTCGTGGTTGTAAGTGCGGCTGCTGTTGCGAGTAGCGTTATTGAGTTTTCTCTATAAAATGGGAGCACAGAACTAGGCTTTCTGCTCGGTGAATTGCACATGTGCATCAGTAATCTCTGCCTAATCCTACGGGGAATACAGGCGTCATGGTTTGTTAAAATACGTTATCCTGAAGAATGACTGGCCCGCACAATAAAACAGGGTCAAACGCAGAATCTTTTGTCTTCTAGATCCCAAAAATATATAAATAAATAAAATACTTAATCAAACATTTTTGGGGTCTTTACAGCCAAAAATCAAGATAAGAGCACAATTATAGCAAAAATATATATAATTATAGTAAAAATACTTTATATCGCCTGAGTTTTAATTAAATTTTAGTTATTTTTCGAAACTTAAAATAATGAAACTTTTAGTGCCAGTAACAAGTTGATGTACCACGAAAGTTGTGAGGCTCTTATTTAAAAAAAAATATCTGGAAACTCATGACCCACATAGTTATGAAAACTGTACCTAATCATAAATAAATTCGAGTGACATCAATCATTGCATGTGTTCTCGCTTTAGGGTTTTTACCAAATGGGGACAATATTGCGGCCCCAGATAATTTTACTCAGACCTAGAATAAATAAAGTTACCTTATTGCAAATGATGTAGTTCATGACATTGGTGACCAAGCAAAAATACTCATAATTATTATTGTTGCTATTTATTCGTTTATTTCAGGCATCCACGGCCCATAGATAAATACCTTACAAACAAACATATTAACTTATACATTAAATACAAATGTTAGTTTATAAAACTTAAACCTATGTTAGTAGTACTTTACTGTGCACTAATTGTCTTTGTGCCGTCCTGTGGTACTTGTCCGCGGAAGCGACGGAACACCACGCCCTGCGGCCAAAAGTCTTCTTCCATGACATGAAGGCAGGAAGCGATTTGGTACTCGCACCAGGAACGCCTTAAAGTTTACGTTGCGGCGCGACTCCAGCAGCACCACTCTCGGCATGTACTCGTCTTTTGGCGCACGTACTCTGCGATGTCATCAGCCTTTGTGGTGTAGTGCAGGCGGGAAATGTACACCGGAGTGTTCGGCTTCGTGGCACGAAGACCCACGTTGGGCTCCGTAGGAGCTTTGCCGCAGCGATTCTTATTATTTTGTGTTCGGCGCTATGAGGATTGCTAATTAAATATTAAACGAATACCTACTACGACTTAAGTGTAATGGAAAATGAAGTTTAAATATATTTTTGTATCTACTTCATAGTAGATAAAAAATAATTTAAACTAACTTAAATAGTTTATATTATTTTGCATGAGTGCTAGTGCTAAGAACGACACGTTAATAGTACATTTTCTTTACATTTCTGATAGCCTAGTACATGACTCGCTTATCGAGAAAACCATTCATCGTGCGAGGCACACGAGGAATTTGGGTTTCTCGTCCGTTGTAGTGCGTGGATATACAATTTTTCTCTGAGGCCGAAGGGTACTAGGAGCCAATAGGTGCTAGGATATAGAAATTAGCTTGCTGATAGTTTTACGTTATTCGCCTTTTTCAATTGCTGATCAAAATAAATAATATTTACATTTAAAAAATATATGAATTATCTGGTCTGTACTTAAATCTGTTAAATTCAGATTCAAATGTTTAATTCATAAAATACTAACATCTTAATTCTACCTTAATAAACAAATATAAAAATACGAAGATTAGTATCTCTTATGTGAAGATAGAGTAAACGGTGATGCCTGAGCTAGTATGAAATAATGATAGTATTCCTGTATACAAGTCTGAGGAAATTAACTGCAAAAATTGTGGTAGGTAACAGAAATGATGCAAATAATATGATAATTTTATTATAAAATATATTAATAATAAAAAATAGACTAATACAAATAATGCAACGAAAATAAAACAATTCAGACCCCTGACCTTCACGTTTCAACCCCGAAAGTGATGCTCTATCCAACCAGAGCTAACATGCTGACATAACGTTGGCGAAATATATGATCTGTATCGGGCATTTAACAGTAAATTCAGCGGCACATGAGAGCGCCTCAAGTTTTTAAAAGAAAGGAAAAGAGACAACGAACAAGTTACACAGTATATATATTTAGGAAAACTTAATTCCTTTAAACAACATGGTAATGACGTTAATACAAAAGCAACCAACGCAAAAGAAACAGAGAATGCGAAATGAAAAAAACAATATATGAGTTACAAAAGTTTACATTTACTATCTAAGCGACATGATTAAATAAGGTTAACGCAATGGCGTACAGATGTCAGAATGTAGGTAAGAACTGCTAATACATCAAGCTGATGTTGTGTATTTAAGTAGAAATAATTATAATATAGTGAAATTGACATCAATTTATAATTGTATATAAAATATTGGCTTTGCATTACCTATATTAAATTTTAGAGTAAGGTTTTGTTAAAGATATAATTAATGTGAATGAAATAATATTGCTTTGGCAGATTACAAGGCATGTTGAGTTTTTTTAGCACGTAGCAATCTGCTACGATAGCGTAGTAAACCTCCGCTACGACGGCGTAGTAAGCCTCTGCTACGATAGCGTAGTAAACCTCCGCTATGACGGCGTAGTAAACCTCCGCTACGACGGCGTAGTAAGCCTCTGCTACGATAGCGTAGTAAACCTCCGCTACGACGGCGTAGTAAGCCTCTGCTACGATAGCGTAGTAAACCTCCGCTACGACGGCGTAGTAAGCCTCTGCTACGATAGCGTAGTAAACCTCCGCTACGACGGCGTAGTAAGCCTCTGCTACGATAGCGTAGTAAACCTCCGCTACGACAGCGTAGCAAGCAACTACTACAACAACATAGCAAGTGTCTGAAGACAGTCTAATTTTTAATTTTCAACCGACGAAAAACAAAAAACGGAGGATATATTTTTTTAAAACTTTTAAAACTGACTTAAAATTACTTAGGTATACTTACATTAGTATAAGAACTTAGTTATAATGGTTAAATAAGAAACATTTATTATTTTCTGCTTTTCAGTTTTTCGGCGGTAAAATGTTTTTGTTAAAAAGTTTTATAATTAGACCACTCAAATAGGTACTTTGAGAAGTCTAGACTAGAAAAAATTTTCTTTATTGTTGATGGGTTTGCGTTTTACCTAAGTCTCACCTGATGGTAAACGACGACGAGGTCGAAGGTGCAACACACTTACCCAAAAAATGCCTGTTCGTTGTCACCTTAAAGACACCAAGGTTATAAATATGAGTCCGGGAATACAGACGCAGGGAGAGCATTCAAGTCCTTTTTGGTACGAACAAGAAAAGACGCAGCGTACCATTTCGTGCGTAGTGATGGAAATTCCACCACAAGTGGGTGCCTCAAAGCCCTCCCGCTATAGTATAGGTAGTCCGATGAAGGAAAAGTGGAAGGTGGGATAAGATCATGAAGTTGAGAAGAACACTCGATAATATTATACGCCTCGTAAAAAATCAAAAGGCGAGCGTTGCACTGTTGTGTGTATACATTTTTGCCTGACCACGGCAAAGTCAAGGTAGGGTAATGATTTGGACTGATTTTATGTGTCAGTAGGTATGCTTATCTGATTCCTCATAGCTTCTAAATGACATCGTATTTGGGTAATCAATAAATAATACATAGTAGGTACTTATTATAACGTCATGCGTTTTAATACTCTCTAACAACTACTACTTATAACAACGTGAATATAATAATATTCAAATCTTATCAGCTAAAGCATGGCCGGTTTCTAAAATCGATATTTGAAGAAAATTAAATAAATTCTCGGAATAAGAACTGTACCTAGAGTGTACAAGAATTTCATGAATAGTTAGAATTTCATGAATATTGGTACAGTGGTCTTTAGATCAACCCGATTTGCTGGTTTCATATAAAGAAAACAAATTCTTTCAATTTCAGTACCCAAAATCTAATTACCTTACCTTACCTTTTTATAACCTACAGTTTACATAATATTATTGGATGTGTTCTTTAACTTTTGGGCAGCTAATAGTACAAAAAATATGTTAATGTTACGGTTCTTTCTAGAACTGCAATTAGCTCGATTGTATTTCTCAAAAGCATTTTTCATAATAACAGTTAACAGTAATAATATGTTTTTTTATAGAAAAATAAGAAGCAAGTGTTGTACCATTTTGAAATCTTGATTAAATGGGCCAATAACTTGAATAACTTTTTTTGAAAAAGAACTTTTGGACAAAAGTTCGAGTTCAAAAAATTGCCTCTTCTCATTTATGAAGTGCTAGTATTTAGGCGGGAATTGCATCGCCGGCATCTGAACATGGTACAGGAACCTTTCCGGGTGAATGTTGTGGTAAGTTGGAGTTGCCATACGGGGTAGCAGTACAAAAATATAGTTATGCGTGTAGTCCTTATCATTGTCTAAACCAGCAGTAGCTAGCAATGTTAGCTTTTATAAAAAACTAAGTAATGGAAGGATATAATGTTATTCGTTCGTTTATTATTTCTATTGTTATTATCTTTACTCGTGATACCAGCAGGCTTAGTATGAACTTTTATTTACTTTTGTGAAAGAGAAATAAAAATACAGACTTACTTCACCTGTTTGGAAAGGGACACATTACTACTCTATTACCGGGACAGAAAGTAGCTCTTTACAGCCCAAGGGCCTTAAAGTTGTAGCATAATCAATTATTAATGTGTTTTGATTTTTTATTAGTACACATTGAGTTATGATAAAGCTAAGGAATGCAAACTTCAAATTTCGAACAAAAATCCTACGAGATAAGTGCAAGTTTGTTTAAATTATGATAACAAACCTATGGTAATACTGAAAATTCAAAAATAGAATTTGTTTTTATTTGTGTTTGCCCGCGCTTTTTTTTTTCGCGACTTGCTAGGTAGAATAGAACTTCCTCCTTTTTGAAGTCGTTTAAAAAACTAACAATCTATAAATACTTACAAAATATATCCACCATATCCTATAGATCTTCAAATCTAATTAATTAATAATAATATAATTAATTGTGATAAGTGAATATTACGTAATATTGAATTAAATCACTAATAATAACTACTTGAAAACCAACTATGCTTCAATCACTTTCTCCCCTTGGTAAACAATCTACTACTTTCAATTATATTTTTTAAATAGTTCATATTTTTAAATTATCTGTTATTAAAATCTACTTACTTGCTAAACTGCTTCATCATTCAAAAGCGTGACTGCATGCTCGAGGTCTTAGATTCCCAGCTTGGGTTTTTCTATAAAATCCTCAGAAGAATCAAAAACAATCCTTACCTAATCAATTATAAATTAGAGTAAAAAATACGAAATCTTTGCCTGACTGATCCTGTCATTCTCTGTCAAATTTATTAAAATTGAAAGTAAATTAAACGTAAATTCTTAATAATATACCTAAGAACTTTATTTTCATACTGTCCGAATGACCAGACTCTATAAATATCTATCGAAAAACCAAGCTCTAATAGACAATAAAAGATACTGAAAAATCAGGTGAAATTATCTATCTGTAAAAGACACCCTGTACCACGTTCAGATGCAGCTCCCGCCTAACTACGAGCCTAACTGCTGCCTAACTACGAGCGCTTCGTAAATAAGAAGAGGTAGATTTTGACTTTGAACTTTGTCTATCCGTCGCGATGTTGTTTTATGTATGTAGCAGGTAGTTTTTACAGGAGACATACCTTGAGAAGCATATTATTTTTAGTATCGCAAAGGCTATTAGTAAAGCTTAATAGATAACAGCAACAATTTAATAAGGTTTAGGTAACTCCTGCACGACAACGCCCAACTTGATACTGCACAGCAGACGGTCTCTAAGTTGCAGGACCTGGTGTTGGAAGCTCTTCGTCATCCGCCGTAATCTCCAGATTTTGCTCTTATAGATTTCTACTTTTTCCAGAATTTGGATAACATCTTAGCGGGAAAGAAACGGCCCATGCGTTGGCAAAGATGCTGAAAAAAAACTTGTTTTTTCATGAAACGGCAATTTCATAGGTAAAGACATAATATACCGGCGAACTGTAGGTGTGCATTAGTACAGTTCTATCTAGATACTGTTTGTATCATTAATTATTTTTGTAAACTATGGATAAAATTAGTATAACTAAGAATAATAATATATTATAATCATGTTTTTTAAAGGAGTCCAAGAGTCTTATGAAGTTTCTCGCAGGTTTTACCCTTTAGGATCCACTTTTTGGAACTGTGCGTTTGGAAATAGTTGGGTTTTCAATAGGTATATAGGATGGGTAAATATATAATATATATTTACCCATCCTATATACCTATTGAAAACCCAATTAGACCATCAAAATAGATATTACCTATTTTGATGGTCTAATTGAAATAAAACATTGACATTGACTCTGACAAAATATTTTATTTAATTTTTTCATTGCATCCGATGCAAGTTAACGACTGAAAACTGCATTGGAACTTAAATGGGCCTGCATGCGATGTACCAGGAAACCATTTACGCAAAGAAGTCTATATGACACTAACACAGGCTCATTCAACGTGTCGCAATGCACACATTTGCATTTGGAGTTGGGGGTAGGCGGTGCAACGTGGGTGAGAGACAGCAACATATGAAACTTGATAAGACACACATGACCGACCTAGTTATTATCAGAATACAGGCCAAAGTTCTTATATACCAATACCTTTTTTGCTTTTTTTTTGACGGGTTTGGAAATGAGTTGTGCACTATCCACCGCTCCAAGGAGAGCCACCACTAACTACCCTAACCTTGGGGACGGACATGATCACGATCGCATAGGTATGTGCATGTGTACGTCGTTTGGAGCACTAGCTACTACTAGGAGACTAAAGTCCAGCAGTCGCTGGACCCCTTAAATTAACGGACCTTTTCTCACATAAGTATTAACTGAAAGCACGCCTATTGGGGCCATTATCTGGTTGGACGGTGGAATAACCCAATTCAACCGGCCGCAGGCCACAGCTCATGTAGGGCGAGAGATCTGTCTGCGCATTGCGGTGCCCGGTGCGTCTACTACGGATCTGCGAACAGTCAAATAACCTGAAAATCCACATGAGAAATTGTATCAGAGCTGTCTGCCCTGACGAGTAGACTTCAACATACTGTTCGTTGTTTACCAAGATCTGTCTGCTATTTATATAGTTCCCTGACCAAATCTCACTTTTGCTACCTAATCAAACTCTGGGGCTCGGCTGCAAAATCAAATCTTAAAACATTACAATCATTCCAAAATAAAATAGTAAAATATTTGTTCCACTTTAACTGACACCGGTTCCGTTTTTTTATACACTACTAGCGACCCGCCCCCACTTCGCACGGGTGCAATTTACTAATAAAATACATGTATTATACATATAAACCTTCCTCTTCAATAGTGATTGAAGATAGATAGAGATTGATAGATAGAGGGCTATCTATTAAAAAAAACCGAATCAAAATCCGATGCGTAGTTTTAAAGATTTAAGCATACATAGGGATATAGGGACAGAGAAAGCGACTTTGTTTTATACTATGTAGTGATGCTTCGTAATGTATAAAAAAACCAACCATATGTCATTATCATAAATAATATTAAAAAATACATTACGTGTCTACTGATACGAAAATTCCTGAAAAAGTATTTACATACCTACATAGATAGTATTCTCAAAAAAGGCACAATTTTAAGCACGCACTAATTACGGAAGTAAGAATATAAAGTACGAAGTATACAATAAAATATCAAAATGATATACAAGAAATTCAATCCTTTATTCAAAAATAAATTGAAATGTCATATCCTGAAAATAACATGTATAATTATGTAAAAGATACCTTATATTCACAATACAATATAATAGGAATACTATCAATTAAAAAAAATTAATCTGCCGTCAGACCTTCGCAACCCAATTTTTGGGTAGGTAACACCGATTCGAGGATAAGTGTATCCTCAGGGTATCGGTGTTACCTGGCGACCAGTCTTTTTTGGACTTCTGACTACTATTATCGATTGTCATATGATAGGTGTTCGTATGACAACCGGGACCGACGGTTTTAAGTGCTCTTCGAGGCACAGAGGGGTCTCGATATGTTAAGAAATATGTTAAAAAACATTGCAAATCGGTTGATCAGCTTAGCTATTTCTTAACCACGAGTCCGTCCATTACTTGACACCGACAGATTAACAGATTAAGCACCTGGCGGAATAGGAACAGACCGGTTGCGCTGGCCCAGAAGCCCATCTCTAAACCACTGTACCGATAGTCATGACGTCTAAGTAAAGGTATACATATCCCATGCTACCTCAACTACCAGGATAGTAGTTAAGATGAGGAGCTTCTAACTCATTACACATAATTATAATGTAACAAGAGTCATTTCTACCTACTTGAAAAGGTTTGTTTATTAGAAGAATAAAAATCTCAAAAAAATACGAAGTATCATTTTAGTCTGGTTGAGCTTTTACTCCGAAATACGTACTTATAAATTTCGGTTTCGTCAATCTACGACAGACTATTCTGCCTTATAAGTACGTCACCCGGCGACACTTAATCACTTTTATTATACCACTAAGTTGGCAAACAAGCATACGGCCTACCTGATGGTAAGCGGTTACCGTAGCCTATAGACGCTTGCAACACCAGAAGCATCACTTGCGCGTTGCCAACCCGGTAAAAATCTTTCCATACCCTTCTTGAAGAACCCCATGCTTTATTCTCTCGGAAAAACTTGGACCGGGAGCTGATTTCACAACCTAAGCGTGCGTGGGAGAAAATGCCTCTGGAATCGCACTGTATGAGACCAAAGTGGTTCCAGTGTTTGTGGATGAACCGGTGGTAAAAATTTGCCGTAATTGGCATCGTCTCAAACAATTTCTCAGAGCCCATTCACTTACAAATCATCGATGACATTACTATCTTCTTCAACCGCGCCGTGACGAATGAAGTCTTATCTTTTATCTACACATAGTTATTTTTCACTTAAATAAATCATCACAATAAAAGAAATTTGGAATCAATGATGCTGTCTCTCTGTCTTCCCACAAGTTCATAGAAAGTGAAAGTACCTACTTTCACTTATTAATATTGATTTTATTTTACTGTTCTCATGAACCACAATTTCATATTCTCCTAGTAACTGGCGCCATGCATAACTTGACCGTTAAACCAATGCCGAACGATGATGACCTTTAAACTAGTTATTTTTCAATATATAACTTTTTTAACTTGGAATTAATGATGCTGTCTCTCTCTCTTCACACAAGTTCATAGAAAGTGAAAGTATATTTATTGATTTTCCATTTTACTATTCCCATGAACATCAATTTCATATTCTCCTAGTAACTGGCACCATGCATAACGACCAGAGGAGGTTCCCGAATAAATAGATAGTTAAAAAAATTATGACTTCGCGGCAAAAAAAAACATAAAGGCGACTGACAGTTACATAGTCAATCTTATTGGTGGTCTTTGATTTTTATGCTAAAATTTACATTATAATGGATACTTCTAGGAGTTATGGGTTTGTGTCATTATAATAATTATCCTTTTAGCCGTCGAAGTCTATATCGTTGAAAAATGAGTGCGGTTGGTAATTATTTTTATTATTAGTTCACTTCATCAACCCATATACTGTCCCACTGCTGGGCACGTGTCTCTTCTCAGGATGAGAGGGATTAGGCAATAGTGCACCACGCTGGCCTAATGCGATAATTTCGAAAAGTCAGAGGTGCGTGCCATGGATTTGAACTCAAGACTTTTGACTTGGCGGTTCAATGGTCATATAACTACGCTACGCTATGCTACATATTGATTACATATAAAATGAGCTTCAAGATGCAATGAATTATAATTATAAACAAATTAATAAAAAAATCATACTCAGGCTGGGTTATGTTTTTTTAAATATATACAAAACTCAATGCCAGTTTAAATTAAAACAAAGCTATCAACTGATTATCAAGCTGCTACTTCTACTTTGTAATAATTATAATTGACCATTGTGGGCCGTTTTTTCGCTCAATGAGCTATTCGATCTTTGAGCGTAATTACATTATAATAATTATATTATTGTAATTATTTGAATTCAACTCACTTAATTATTAACTATAAAATCTACGACGGCAGCTTTCGTAAGTTGATAGAACCAAAACGTGGATAACATAACATAAAAACATACCTCACGCCTGTATTCCCTAAAAGTAAGGCAGAGGTATACTTATGTACACCCACAGTTTAGGTCCTATACTAGGTACAAATTCAAACTCCAAGCTGCTACTGAGAATTCCATAGAAAAACACAATGACAGTTCTCGCCCTGGGTGTCGCTCAAGACCTCTAGTGTAGCAGTCTCTGCTATGATCATGCACCATCAATGACGTATCGATTAGCTACCGCAAGTGAATGCACATTGCGTTTGTGGTGATCGCTTCCATCCTAGAAATTAGTGAAGATGATAATCGATTATTGATAATGGATCGAAACAGGTATAATTGTCTTAATTATCTCAAAGGTATACATATCTTACTCAAATAATCAATAATCATGAATGAATGAAGCTAGAGATTTATTTACCTTTGCTTCCTGTCATCTTAATGTTGTGATAGTGATGTTGATAATCGATTATCAACATCACTACTGGAAATGTTTCAAACAACGAGGACCTGGGCGGCCGGAAACAAACATCATAACGATGAATGGGAAACCTAAAGTGCAAGCAGAATTCATCTCAAACTATACCAGCTTCAAATGCTTTTATGAACATCCATTAAAATGGGAAAACCAATACCTACGATAAATTAAATATATATTATGCTCATTAAAAAAACTATATAAACGGCAACTTCGTAGGTAATAACCTAATAATTATTGTAAATTATTAATTACACAAGAGTAATGAATAATAATTTATAGTTATTCTTGCTCTCTCATATTCAAATTTTTTTGAGTAACTTACTTAGCAACTTAGTTACAAAATTGTCGGTTTTAACTCGTGATATTCATGCTTCTAGTATCATGCTATGTCTTCTGACTTTATGGAATCCTGGTAGAATATGTTAATTTTAGCTGCGTGTTGCCGTTTCATAAATAAATAGGGGGGGTAAGGAATTTTACCGTTTAAATAATAATAAACGCGAGATCTTCTATAAAAAACTTTTAAAATCTGTCTCTGACAGGTTACTTAGCACAAACTTGGTGATGCCCCGCTTATTTAGAATAACTAAAATCAGATACAAAAAGGCTCTTTAATCTTTCCCAAATTTCCAGTTTTATAGGCAAGTGTTACAATATATTTATTTTTCTAAAAACCAACGTACAGCATTTTAATATTATTATATGTATTTCCGTTGATGTACTATGAACCTTGAAGAGCTTTGGTTTC
Source organism: Acronicta alni (assembly GCA_964056405.1). Taxonomy (NCBI): domain Eukaryota; kingdom Metazoa; phylum Arthropoda; class Insecta; order Lepidoptera; family Noctuidae; genus Acronicta; species Acronicta alni. The sequence goes on from OZ043913.1 coordinate 19,010,819, forward strand.
CTCTAAGAAAACATTTAAATAAATTCCAACAAGATTGAGTTGAGTGGGGTGAACGCAGAAGAACTAAATTGTCTAACTAATTGAAAACAGTGTTGCCAGTAGGGTACTTTAAGAAACATAATACTGACCTTATCATGCATTTATATCTTAGAAAAATGTAACATTGCAAGAAACAATACCACCTTCTTCACGAAGCGTGCAGATAAACATACAAGTATATAATAATAAATAATAATAATAATAATAACCGCTTAGGACCTCGAGGCCCACCGGTCTCTGATAGGGTCCCAGCACCCGGCGGAAGTGTGCAGCGCATGAGATGGACACAATCCATCAATGAAAATGTCATGCGCGCATACTTTGGGGCTACAGAGGGAGGAAACAACCTGACCGCGTACCGTGTCCGGATGCTCTCTTTGTTTCAGGTGCTTGAGCCAGCCGTCAACGTTTCGGCCCAACGACTTTCGGATCAGGTGCGGGTCATTCAGCGTAATCGTATGTTGGATGATACTGCGCTTGATCGCCTCCGAACAGAAATGTGTAACCCTGTCACTGCCCCATCGTCGCAGGCTGTGGCCCAACCACAGCCCAACCATACCTCTAGCCACGCTGACGAGGAGAGTAGTGACAGGGTTACAAACGTAAGTACCCAGTGCAGTGAGGAATTAAGCAGTGCTTTGGAGTGTGCTATTCGGGAATATCGCTACATGCCGCCCGAACTTAGGCCACGATTACCTCGTTTGCCCATGCATAACAAAAATAGGGCGCTGGTGGCTGTTTTGGATTCGCAGTTGTCAAACTATTTTGATGACTGCGAAGACCTCACTGATACACATTCGATCATGTACTGCGCGGCTGTAGCCGCATGTCGTGTAGCCCACGTCAAATTTGCAGATGACAGAGCTACACGACCGAAACCAGCCATACCGGCTTGGCAGTGCAGGATCGAGCGTCGTATTGGTGGGGCCAGAGCACTCATCGGCAAACTAATTTGTTTCAGGGAGGGAAATACTCGTCCAAGAGTGATGCGCTTTGTGAGACGGGCATTTTCGGGGACTGATGTCAGCCCCCGAGACTATATATCCCATGTCACAGAGCGCATCGACTTCCTGAAACAAAAAGTGTTTGCATGGGCAAATCGTATTCGTAGGTACAGGCGGAGAGTGGAGCGATACACCCAGAATCGTACATTCCAAAGTAATGAAAGGTGGGTTTATCGGGCTTGGGAGCGACCCCACCAAGGTGTGACTGATACGTGCCTGCCGGATGATGACGCTATGTATTCATTCTGGCGCAGCATCTGGTCGGTGCCTGTCAGTCACACCGAAGGTGAATGGACTCGGGAGGTCGAACGAGCGTGCGATCCAATACAAGAAATGGGGGCTATCACGATCACCCCCCAAGATGTAGCCCGTGCAGTCCGTCCGTTGCCAAACTGGAAATCTCCAGGGCCGGACGGGCTGCACAACTTCTGGATTAAGTGGCTACAAAGGTCGCACGCTCGTTTGGCATCTCAGTACCAGGCAGCCTTGGAGTCTGGTTTGCTACCCAAGTTCCTTACAACAGGAATAACCCACCTGCTCCACAAGTCTGGTAGCACCGCGGAACCCAAAAATTATAGACCTATTACATGTTTACCAACGGTCTATAAGGTTCTTACATCCATCTTGAGAGTTAAAATTAATAAACATATCGACAATAACTCTATCATGTCGGTCTCTCAGAATGGATGTAGGAACGGGTCCCGCGGTACTAAGGAGCTACTCCTTATAGATATGGCCATTAGCCAACAGGTTCGGCGTTCCCGAAAGGATCTGTCGACATGTTGGATAGATTATAAGAAGGCCTATGACTCGGTGCCTCATACATGGCTCATGAGGGTGCTAGAGTTGTATAAAATAGATATAACTCTACGCACCTTCCTGATGTCGTGTATGAGGCAATGGAGCACAGTCCTTCGCTATCCAGGATGTCGAAATATCCAGAGGAATAGCGAATCTGTGAGGATCGAGCGAGGTATATTTCAGGGCGATAGTTTGAGTCCACTTTGGTTTTGCTTAGCCCTGAATCCTCTAAGCATGCTGCTGGAGAATTCAGGGCTAGGCTATCGGTTGAAGAGAGGTGGTCAGGTTATATCTCACCTCCTTTACATGGATGACCTAAAGCTCTTTGCCCCCAACAATCTTCAGCTGATGGAGCTACTGAAGGTAACTGAAATTTTTAGTAGCGCCATCAGGATGGAGTTTGGTGTGGACAAATGTGCGGTCATGCATGTAAAGCGAGGGGAGATTGTGGAATCCGTAGGAGTTCAACTCGCGGATTCCATAAACCTGAGATCCCTCTCTCCAAACGAAACCTATAAGTATTTGGGTATGTCGGAAGCGTTAGGTATTAGCGCTACTGACATGAAGCAATCGTTGAGGGAACGTTTCTTTGGCCGCCTGAAGAAGGTATTCAATAGCCTTCTTTCGGGCGGAAACAAGGTGCGCGCCTTCAACGGTTGGGTCATGCCGGTATTGACGTACTCTTTTGGCATACTCAAATGGACTCAAACGGAACTTGATGGCCTGGATAGGCGGGTCCGTACACTGCTGACTGCATATCGAATGCACCACCCACGTTCGTCGGTCATGAGATTGTATATCCCGCGGAAGTGTGGAGGCCGAGGCTTTTTAAATGCTAAAAACCTCCACAACCGTGAGATATGCAATCTCAGGGAATATTTTCTACACGCCGACGTGGGAATGCATCGAGATGTAGTAGCAGTGGACAAGGGACTCACCCCGCTCTCCTTGGCGAATGAGAACTGGCGCAAGCCTGTAGTGCTTGATACTAACGACCGCAGGAAGGTATGGCAGAGTAAGGAGCTCCACGGACGCTTTTTCGGGGCCCTACATGGGCCCGATGTAGACCAAGCAGCGTCCGTAGCCTGGCTGCGTTTCGGTGACCTTTTTGGGGAAACCGAAGGTTTTGTCTGTGCAATTATGGACGAAGTTATCATGACGAATAACTACCGGAGATTTATTGTGAAGGATGGCACGGTTGACATCTGTCGGGCATGTCACCGCCCGGGTGAATCGATCCGCCACATTATCTCTGGTTGTTCTCGTCTAGCTAACGAGGAGTACTTGCATAGGCACAACCTTGTAGCCAGAATTATCCATCAGCAACTTGCTCTGAAATACACTCTTGTGGCATCGGAGGTACCGTACTACAGGTATGTGCCCGACCCAGTTCTCGAAAATGGCAATATCACATTGTACTGGGATCGGTCCATCATCACTGATAGGACTATTGTAGCCAATAAGCCTGATATAGTGGTGGTGGACCGAATTGAGAGGCGTGCAATGATTGTTGACATTACCGTCCCGCATGACGGGAACCTCGTGAAAGCCGAGAAAGATAAGCAAATCAAGTATCTTGACTTGGCTCGCGAGGTTGTCGACATGTGGGATGTGGACACAGCGATCATTGTACCGATAGTCGTGTCAGCCAATGGCTTAATAGCCACGAGCCTCGACCAACACCTTAGGAGGCTCTCGTTAGGCGGCTGGATCAAGGGCCTGATCCAGAAAGCAGTACTGCTGGACACGGCCCGTATTGTTAGGAGGTTCCTCTCTCTGGAGCCCTGACCGCCGGTAGCTTGGACCCTGTTCCCGATACCGGTGGGCCTCTATTTTTATATTTTTAAATGTTTTTGTTTTATAATTTATTTTATAAAAATATTTAAAAATGTAAATGATAAGAATACTAATGAATAAAGGATAATAATAATAATATTTTTGGGACATTTTACACAACATCATCTAGTCCCAAACTAAGCAGAGCTTGTACTATGGGTACTAGATAATGGATATAATACTTATATACTTTTTTTTGTAAATACATACTTATAATACATAAGAAACACCAATTCTATATAATTTTAATATAGATCACTTAGATACAAAAACAAACGAATGCTACTTAGTTTCAGAACGAGCCTGCATTCCAAGATGTGATTGATGTCTATAATAGCGAACTTCCAGAATTCACCAAAATCGAAACTAACAATAAAATATTTACAATGACGTTAAAACAGCTGTTCATTGCTAAAGCCTATTACAATAATAAAGAATACATGAAAGATAAATACATAAAATTAATTAATAATAATATATACTAAAATATGTCTCAATAAAATGTAACTACAATACTAAAACATACATGAATGATAATAAAATTAAACACAATAATAAATAGTAATATTATATCAAAATATATACATAATATTATATTCTTATGATAGTATTAAATTTAAGTTGGTATTAAATTACTTATAATAAATAGATAAATATTTTAGTAACAAAAATATGCATCTAATTAAATTAAACAAATAATAATAATTGAAATAAATAATATAGGATAACTCTTTATATAAAATAGACTAATATAATTGTATTGTAATCACATAAATATACAAATTATAAATACATACCTACATACAATCACGCCTGTCCATTGGGGTTGGCAGAGATTAAACATAATAAATAATAATAACATCCTCTTCTCTTCAAGTTGCCGTGCCCTGCAGGGTTCATAATGTACCTTTTGTGATTTTGTAACATCTAACATCTTTTGCGTTCCCATTATGTCGTCCCGTTTTATTTGTCGTTGGAAATAACATAAAAAATGTCGTGACACATATCGTGCCGTCCCATAATATGTGAACGTCTCCATTTAAATATAAAAGCCACGACAGGTTACACTACACGATTATATGTCACGACACAGTGGGAATGCGCCCTGACATGATTATGGAGTGCAGTAAAGATATTGAGTATTGAATAAATAACACAGAAACTAAATTGGATTCTATCCAAATCATAAATAATATTGCGAAATTAAATACTTTTAATTTTTTCTTTAGATGGCAGTGGCACTCCGGTAGTTCTTCAAGTATCCCAACCGGCTGCTGTGGATGTCTGGTGCCTACGCTGTACATATGAAGAGGTAATGCTCAATGTAGCTTAGATTATTACGAACTTTAGTATGCATGGGGACAAATATCATCAAAGTTAAATCAAGTTACTTCGGTTTCTACTGCATAACGTCGCGGTCGCTAACTAAAATATCATCACCATAACTTAATTGGTTAAGCTAAGGTCTCGAGTTTGAATCACTCGCTTAAACGGTGAAAGAAAACATCGTGAGGAAACCTGCATGCCAACCCACATTAAGCCAGCGTGATGGCCTAAACCCTCTCATTCTGTGAGAGGAGACCCGTGCCGAGTAGTGGGAAAGTATATGGGTTGATGATGAGATACTATATTTCATTGAAGAAAGTCGTCCGTTGACTCTACTCGTGACGGGTAGAGTTGCTAAACGCTATAAAGAGTCAGAAATGTCGGGATGAATTATATAAATATAACGCGATAACATACCGCGTGTATCAGTAATCAATAGGTTTATTATAGGTGTTTAAAAATGAGTGAAATTATAGCAGCTCTTCTCGAGCTAGGATGATGGTTGAAGTTTTCAACATTTTCTATTACGATGCACATCGAAGAGTATGTACTTTACTTTAAGACCTCATCGATCCTGCTGATATCATCATTAACATTATTGTTTCCATTGTTTCAGGTAAGACATCGAATTTCAATATAACTTATTGAATGTCATACAAAGAGTTGACAGGTGAGTAACCAAGTAGCAACTATAGGAGATTATAACGAGTAATATAAGTATAATGATGTGATCTCCGAAATTCAAAGAAATCAAAACCCCACGTTGTGGTAGCTGACCAATACGGTCAGTTTTACTGATACCGTTCAGTAGTGAAATACTTTGGATAATGATTGTCCGTCACTTTTCAGTAAACTTAAAAATCAGTAGGCACAGTGAAATATTTTATTTAAATTAGATGATTGAATAGTACTTTAAGAAAGTCAAAACTTTTTTCCACGGCTCCAAGAAGTGATAGGAGTGATAGCATGAGATTAGGGGGATTTCCTAAAACCTTTTGTTATTGGCTTGCATTAAGCTCATCTCAATGAAGAATATTAATAATGTAGGTGTGAAAGAAAGAGAATATTAATTAATGTCTATTAATTAATATTCTCTTTCTCACCAAGGTGTATAGAAAAGGACAGTGTACTCAATTTTTATATAAAATATTTTTTTATCCTCGAATATTCTTATCCTAAATCATATAAATAATGATGAGAAATGAATTTGAAGCAAATAATAGCACACGCAAACACATTACTTATACTATTACTTGAATTTGTTAAGCATTTCTTAAAGCGTCTATTTAATAAATATTTCTTTCATTTTTCTGTCAATATTCTTAGGAAATCTGCTATCTTTAAATCCAAGTTTTCAGTTTCAATAACGAAGTGTGTCTGCAATTTAATATTTTTAAATTAATGTCGAAGAGAAGAGTTTAGAATAACGCTATAGTGGATCTTATCACGTTTTGGCTGTTTTAAAATTGAGAATTAGACCTTATAGTATCTATGGGTTCCTGGTATCGTGGTCGCGCAAGCATTTTGACATGTTGATTATATACGCACCACCTGTTCACACTATATAAGTCCCTCTGACTATCTCTACACTGTAAATCATCATCATACCCATATACTGTCCCACTGCTGGCCACGGGTCTCCTCTCATATTGAGAGGGATTAGGCTATAGTCCACCTCGCTGGCCTAGTGCGGGTTGGTAGACTTCACAAACCGTCTAGAAAAATCTCTAAGGTATGCAGGTTTCCTCACGATGTTTTCCTTCACCGTTTAAGCGAGTGATAATTAATTATTAATACGCACATGAATTCGAAAAGTCAGAGGTGTGTGCCTTGGGTTCGATCTCGAGACCTTCTACTTGGCAGTCCAATGGTCATACCACTGCTTCCACACTGTAAATAGAGCTTTAGAAAGTATTGATATAATTATTATCAAAAATTAAATGACCTGAAATTTGTAGTCACAGTGTTTATTTATTTATTTAAGGACAACCAACAAAGTATATACCAATAGCTCATGCAATGGATACAGTGAATTTATACAATGATTGTGGTGTACCCTCAATTATAGGCTGCCACGGCATGCATTATAATAATAGAAAATCACAAAGTGTCGTTTGAGTAAATTAAATTAAATAGATTTTACAAGGGTGATGACTACTAAACATTTTGAAGACATTGTGTAAAGGACCAAAAAAAACCGTTACAAAAATAATTAAGTTTGATAAGTTGACTACATTAAGTTAAGACCAAATTAGTTACATAAAAAAGTCTAAAAACAACAACAATTATAATGACCCAGTACTATTATTTGTAGGAGAATTCCCCATTCAAAATAGATTTGAATTTATATATGCTGTAAGATACATCAATATCCACATTGGGTGTACTTGCCAAGCGACTATATTGTAGTTGCATTCTATTAATTGCAGAGAAATGGCCCAGATTCGTTTTAAAGCTTTTGGCGGACAGCAACCGATACCTAGATAAACGAGGGGATTTGTAAGGCACATTTATTTTTATTTGCGTGAGCAAGTGCGGACAGTCGATCTGATTGTTTATTATTTTATATAAGAATAAACTATCTAAAATTTTGCGGCGGTTCGGCTCGTGATTTTAAAATGTTTTAAACGAGATTTGTAATTAGGTAACTTTTTTGCCATAGTGCATTGATAAGCCAAATGCCAAACAAATCTTTTTTGGCACTGATTCTAACCGACGCTTGTGGATTTCATAGAAAGGTGTCCAAATAATGCTGCAATATTCCAAGCCAGACCTTACTAGTGAGTTGAAAATTGCAATTCTACTCGATTCGCGTTTGAATTCTCTAGTATTACGGAGGACGAATAAGAATAAGAATAAGAAAGATTTATTTGTCTAAACATGTGTATGCATACAGAGGTATTATACAAATGCATGCAAGATGGAACATAATTTCTGGATCTTTAAACATGTTTGCCACATTGTATGGCGTACAAATATTTTATGAAATGTCAATAGCTGGATTTAGTCAATGTCAATGATAATAATATACGAATCCCAATAGTTTGAAACCCTTGGTGGCTATTTTGTCGACGTGAGTGTCGAAACGCAATTTGTTGTCGATATGAACACCAAGATCACGAATAACGTCCGTCTCGTTGATAATGTGGTCGTTTATTTTGTAGTGTTCTAGATTTTAGTATTAAAGAAGTGATCAGAATATATTTTATTTGCAAGCTGACACCGTACGGGCCGCCTGATAGTAAACAGAGTGGAAGTGGTATCACGCGCACGTTATTATCTTAAAATATCAGTAATTGTTATGTATCAATAATCTCTATTGACGTTATGAAAGTTTCCGATTCCTAGCTGAAAACTTGTTGCTTTCTACACTCATTAGGTCACTAAACGAATACGTTTAATGTAACTAACTACAAAGCCAACTAAGACTAACGGTAAGTTAGTTAAAAGAATGGTTGGTGTTTGATTAAGCAGATCCTATACATTAGTATTCTTACATTTTTCATTACTCTTACAATTTTAAAGGATGATATCAACAGAGTTGTTAAGAGTTGTGATGTATCTTAAAAATGATACACTTATATGTTTGTGTTTGAGCAGCAGTGTTGGTGCTTGGGCTTCCAAATAAAACTTGTAGATTGATAAATTAAACTTGTATTGAAGCGAAAAAGTGTACAGAGGTAGCTTGATGGCGGTTAGTTAGCGTAGAATTACACAGCATAAATTTTGAAAAGTCGACGATGCGCAATGTTGCCACAACAAGAAAAAAAATATAAACTGTACATTAAGTTGCCAACTCAAAAAATTACTAGTAGTTTTGAACATGCCCCCGGCCTTGAAAGCACCTGCTTTCAATTACAATTGATGGTGAGTAGCCTGACGTTGACCGGTGACGTAAAGTTGTCTTCCTGCATCAAAAATCCAGTAGAGGGCAAATTTTGGAGAAGGCGCGTCTCACAACGCCTGAGGCGGTTCTGATGTCAGCCACTCTGGTAACGCCATCTGTCCCAGGAACCGTATTGACGACTCGTCCCAGTTGCCATTTTAGTGGTGGCTGATGATCATCCTTGATGACGACAAGCATGTTACGTTGTAGATTTGTGCCGTCCTTCTTCCATTTGGTCCTTGTCTGTAGTTCAGACACATATTCTTTAGCCCAGCGTGACCAAAAGTGTTGGCGAATCTGCTCCACTCGCTGGTAGCGTGAAAGTCGAGTGGCAGGCGTCTCAGTGAAGTCCGTGGAAACTGGTGCAGTTAGCGGACGGCCGACTAAGAAATGAGCTGGGGTCAAAGGTGTGAAATCGTGGGGATCTGTGGACAGAGGACTTAGAGGACGGGAATTCAGGACGGCCTCAACCTGTGTTAACACCGTGCTGAATTCTTCGTATGTTAGGTGCGCATTTCCAACAACACGTCGCAAGTGATACTTGCATGACTTTACCCCCGCTTCCCACAACCCACCAAAATGAGGCGCATACGGTGGTATGAACGTAAATTTAATATTTTGAGTAGTAGCGTAATCTAGTATTTGTGGTGAACATTTAGATAAAAAACCTGAAAAATCGTTCATAAGACCTACGAAATTTCTTCCGTTGTCGGAAAAGATTTCACAAGGCTTGCCACGTCTAGAAATAAATCGTTTCAAGGCTAACAAATATGCTTCTGTGGAAAGATCACTGACCAGTTCTAAGTGAACAGCACAAGTTGTGAAGCAGACAAATAAGCAAATGTAGCTTTTAATGACCCTTGAACCTCTACCTTTCCGGTTTAAAATGAGCACTGGGCCAGCGTAATCCACCCCGCACCGCAAGAAAGGATAAGTCGGAGTAATGCGCTCCGTAGGTAAATTTCCCATTATAGGAGTGGGTGTCCTGCCTCTCAATCGAGTACAACTCACACAATCATGCACTATCTTTCGTGCAAGATTCCTACCGCCTACAGGCCACCATATCTCTCGCAAATTATATAGTAGCGCCTGTGGGCCAGCATGTAGCAACTGTTTATGCTCATAGCGAAACAACAATAATGAAAAATGATGTTGTGCTGAAATTAAAACTGGATGTTTTTTGTCAAATGTGAATGAGGTTGAATTTTTTAGACGGCCACCTACGCGGATTAATTTATTGTCGTCTAAAAACAAATTTAACTTTGCTAAGTTATGCTTATTTCCTAAAATACCAGTATTGTTTAATGATGCGAACTCATCTGGAAACGATTCTAATTGAGACAGTTTAGCCAATGTCATGTCAGCCTCTCTCAACTCTTCCACAGTGAAAACGTCTAATCGCGGTGCGGACTTGTTGCGAATATTGTAAATGAAGCGTAGTACATATGCGATAGCCCGTCTCATGCGGTTGAATTGAGAAAACCTGGCAAACGGAAATAATTCTGAAGCTTGCTTGACAAGAAAGGAATGTGAAGCGTTTGATTTAGTTTCAGGCAGATCATCGCGGTTCATGTACGGCGTTAAAGAAACGTCAGTACAGCTGAAACTTGGTTCATGAAGGAACGCTGGGCCTTCCCACCATAAAGAAGACCGTGAAAGATCCTCCAGTCCGACACCACGCAAAACCATATCGGCTGGATTCTCCTTCCCGCTTACGTGACGCCATGGCAGTTCCTTCGTTAATTCTTAAATTTCAGCTGTTCTATTTTGTACAAATGGTTTTAACAAATTGGGAGGCATATGAAGCCACCCTAGCACGATAGTGGAATCTGTCCAAAACATAACACTATTAAAAGAACGACTTAATGCTTTATTTACTCGGTCGTATAACCGAGCGCCGAGTAAGGCACCGCATAATTCCAGTCTAGGAATACTTACTGGTTTTAAAGGCGTGACCTTTCCTTTAGAACACAATAATCTCACCATTGCAGTCGAACTATGAGTTACCGTGCGGACATAAATACATGCGCCGTAGGCTGTTTGCGAGGCATCAGAAAAAATATGTAATTGTAGAATTACATATTTTTTCTGATGCCTATGACACGTATGGGATCTATATCAATAACGTGTCGCGGTATATGAATAGTGTTAAGCGCAGACAAGCCGCATACAAATTTGTTCCACGCTCGCAATACATCGCAAGGAACCTCGTCATCCCATTTTAATTGTAGTAACCACAATCTCTGTAGTAAAACTTTAGCGATAATTATAGTAGGACTAAGTAAACCCAAAGGATCAAATATTTGAGACACATGCGATAAAATTGTTCGTTTTGTGATTACGCAATGATTACCTTTGAATTGTGTGTTAAAGTAAAACTCATCGGATGAATTATGCCAACCAAGACCTAATGTTTTCGATTGAATGTTATCACCTAACGATAAATCCTTTGGATTGCAAAATGGAGTTGATGATTCATCGCATTTAAAATTAAAAATCCATTTTCTTAATATAAAACAACCAGACTTTAAAGTTTCCGCAATTTTGTCGCATAATTCTATTAATTCACATTTATTGTCCGAACCTGTTATTAAGTCGTCGACGTAGAAATCGTTGTTAATTATTTCTTTTACCTTTGGGTGCGTGGAGTCATATCCCAATTGTTTAAGACATCTAACACTCAAGAACGGTGCTGAAGCTGTCCCGTAAGTCACTGTGTTAAGACGATAAATGCCGATAGGTTCGCATGGGTCATCACGCCAAACAATTAGCTGTAGGTTACGTTGTGATTCGTTAACTAAGCACTGCCGGTACATTTTTTCAATGTCCGCGCATGCAGTGTACCTGTGTTGTCTAAAGCGTAATAATATGTCAACTAAATCACTCTGCAACGGTGGTCCTACAAGCTGAAGGTCGTTTAATGACTTACCAGTACTAGACACTGCACTAGCGTCGAACACAACACGGAGTTTAGTCGTAGCGCTATGTTCACGGAATACTCCGTGATGTGGCATAAAATAATATGGTTTATCGTATGAGTATATGCGTGACATGTGTCCCAATTCTAAATATTCATGAATAAAGTCTGTGTATAATTTTTTATAACTAGCATTATTTTTTAAGCGTGCTTCAAGTGCCAACAAGCGGCGTTTCGCCTGAGGATAAGTTTCACCTAAGTTAGTAGGTGATTCCTTAAATGGTAAACAAACTGAGAATCTTCCGTCACTATTGCGCGTCGTAGTTTGCACGAAGTGATTCTCGCATGCTCGCTCGTCATCTGTGCGTGTGTCACCAACCCTCGGTAACTCCTCTAATTCCCAAAATCGACGTAATTGGGCGTCAACCGAGTGGCTAAAGTAAATGTATATACTTATTACTACGCATATTGACATTAATAGGACCGGATATAATCCAACCTAATTTTGTATTTTGTAAAAAGGGTCCGTTATGTAACCTCATTTTTCCTTCGCATAATAACTCCCAAAAAATGTCTGCGCCTAATAAGATGTCTATATTCCTTGATTCGCAAAATTCAGGATCGGCCAGCTGTATGTGTTTCGGAATATCGAATGTTGCGCTTTGTTTACATACGGCTGGTAACTTCGACGTTATATTAGGCAGCACAAAACATCTGATTGGCGTTGAATAATCATTCGTTTTAGATTTAATTTCAATATCACACATTTGCGTTGCATGTGTTACTGAATTTCCTACTCCGCGAATTTCGAAAGTGGACTGTATTAAATTAACATGTAAAATGTCGCATAAAGATTTAGAAACAAAACAATGCTGACTACCACTGTCAAGCAGCGCGCGCGCTATATGGTATGTATTTTGTATATCTGCTATCTCGACCAGAGCGGTTGACAACATCACAGGTCGTACATGCATACACGGATCGCTAATTGAATTATCTATGTGTGCATTGTTTACCTGTACGTAAGAAATGTTCACCGGGCTGGAGTCCGCGGGGAGTGCAAGAGCCGCGGGGGACGCCTGGCCAGCACCGGCGATGCATTCAATATTATTGTCGTTTTCGACATGTAATGCCACACTTGACAACGATTGATTGTCGCTGCTATTTGAAGCATCATTATGAATTAGCGTATTATGTTTTTTGTTACATTTGCGGCACGGTCCAAACCTGCAAGTTTCCAAAGAGTGTCCTGAGCGTAAACAGTTTTCACATAATTTGTGCGTGGCTATGAATTGCAATTTAGTGTCAAGATTAGAATTAATAAACTTGTAACATGTATATAAAGGATGACAATCCGCGTTACACATTAAACATTGTTTTTTAAACACAGTTTGACGTTCGTGTGGCTTATTATTGGTGGATACATTGCATTGTGATTTGTTATTATTGTGTAGTGTAGTGTGAGACCTTTTCTGATCTCTGTGAGTTTGATCGTGGCTAGTTTTTGTGTGCGAATGTGAAACCTGCAATGTATCCAACATATCTGCCCTGTTGTTAAGAAATTTAAGTAGGTCGCTTAGAGAAGGCTTAGTGTCATCGTACTTCTGTGTAGTGCTTTTAAATTGCTCCCACTCACGCTCAGTAGTCTCATCTAATTTAGAGGTTATAATATATATAATTAATGTGTCCCAGCTGTCAGTAGGCTCACCTAAGATTTTTAAAGCGCGTAAATTCTTTAGAATGGTATCCACAAGCTTCCTGACAAGATGGGGCGACTCCTTAGATAGTTTTTGAAGGTTAAATAGGGCCTTTACATGATTATGCACTAAAAGCCTGTTATTGTTGTATCGATTGAGAAGCAGTTCCCATGCCACAGAATAATTTATTTCTGAAAATTCTAATGCGTCTATTATCAACTCTGCACTCCCCTTAAGGGAAGATTTAAGGTAGTGGAATTTTTGAATATCACTGATTTCTTTGGAATTATGAACTAAGGATAGGAAGGTGTCCCTATACTCGAGCCAGTGCTCGTACGCACCGTCAAAGGTAGGCATAGCTATTGTAGGCAATTTGATTGATTTTAACTTTCCACATGACACATTTGAATCTCTGCTCGTTTCTGCAGACTCGAGTATGTATTCAGCCTGAGCGAGTGCACCGTAATATGCGTCTTCAAATAATTCGCGTTGAGTTAATTGATTTTCTATGTCACATTCTTTAACGGTTTTTTCAATTTTTGTTTGTAACTCGCAAAATTCGGTGAACAAGCTCGCGGCACCTTTCAAACGTAACTTTAAATCTATACGTGTTTGTGATTTCAGGTTTTCTACTTGAATGTTAGCGATATAGTTCGAAAGTTTAGTTAACCTGCCCTTGATAATTCCACGGGATTTTACTAAGTCTCGTAAGATCTCCGTATCTTGGTCATTGTTCCCCATTAGTTTATACGGAGACGTATCACGACCTCTAGCCATTCTGGTAGGTGTAAAAAGCGAAGGAAAGTACTCACGGTTGACTTGATTAGTGATTTCTGCCGATGCTAGCTGCGGCCCAGCGGGATCACAAACCAAGCGTGCACAAAAGCTAAGCACCAAACACACTGGAAGTAAAATAAAGCACGGTGTCACACAAATGAAGCGAAGTAGGATAGTTAGGAAGGGACGGCCGTACCGAAATTGCGTATTTCTTTCCAATGCTGATGACCACTGCTTGCCGACGAAGCTGCGATGTCCGCCGGTTCACTCGTAAATGCGATTGTTCGGTTCGAAGGACCATAAATATGTTTGAGCAGCAGTGTTGGTGCTTGGGCTTCCAAATAAAACTTGTAGATTGATAAATTAAACTTGTATTGAAGCGAAAAAGTGTACAGAGGTAGCTTGATGGCGGTTAGTTAGCGTAGAATTACACAGCATAAATTTTGAAAAGTCGACGATGCGCAATGTTGCCACAACAAGAAAAAAAATATAAACTGTACATTAAGTTGCCAACTCAAAAAATTACTAGTAGTTTTGAACAGTTTGCAAAAAATAAGTACCATTTAAACTTCAATCAATGTGTGCGTACTAAAATCAAGGTGTGTTATGTGGCATTATATTTACACTTAGATTCAAGTCAACTCCCTATTTAACATGCAGCAGAAAGTTTATTTCCTTTTTTGCCGAGTTTCATTTGTATTATTTGTCGTTCATCCTCTCATAAAATCTCAACAAAGTCTTAATACTCCAAGTATAGTAGTTTTTTAGGATGCCAAGTGGTCAAGCGTAGGTAGGCCTATCGTGAATAAAAAAAAATCTTTTGAACTGTTTGCCATAATGTTTTTACGTTTATTTGAATTGATTGGCATTTAGCAGTATTTTCATTCCCCTCTATGAATTTGAACAAATAAATAAAATCGTGAATTTGCTAATTTTTAAGTTTAGTTTCCCTGTTTTGTAACTGTACTTAAGTACATTAGTGGTGCTAAGCGCGGCTGCTACGATAGCCCCCCCGCTCCCTTTTCGTAGCAGTCGCGTCTGGGTTTCATTCCCAGGTCGAGCAGCGTCATTGGGTTTTCTATGAAATTTTCAGTAGCATTTCAGAGTTTTGATTTTTGCCCGGTTAATTTCACTAGGGTCGCCCTCTATTACTTGGGATTTAAACCTAACCTACACCTCTACACCTTTGTCTAACCCTTCAGCGGAATACAGGCGTGATGGTATGTTTCCTTTTCACGCATTAAAATAATGGAGCATGATCTTTCTTCTATTCATTCATCCCTGACAGCCATCAACTCATCACCCTTTGAAATTATAAATTTATTATATAAATTGACTCAAAGTGAACTCAAAATCAAAACTTATTCTGAAGTCCTGATGTCCTGGTCCCACTTTCGGGTATTTCCATGGCAACGACGGCGACACGATATTGCGTTTCCTGAGCAATGACGCCGACCGCAGTGTCATCGTCATGGGCCTTTATTGAATAGTTCCAAATAAAAATATAGTTATTGCTTTTTACCAAGGTAAATAGACTTAATGCAGACAAGGATAGTGATATGGTCGGCGATTGCTCGACGACATTAATACCCCGCCTAATGAATTTTAGCATATATCTAGCATATTCGTATAAACGGATATCCTATCTATCCTTTTCTTTTAACTGAGATTTACTTCTACGTAGAGCTTCTGTAAGTCCTGTTATCCTGGTATCAAAGCGTAAAATGAATTCTATCGGCCGCTCCGTGCTTTTTTACTCTTTAACAAACATGTTAAGAACTTAACCGCAATAGATAGTCTATTCTAGTTAAATATAATAAAGTTAAAGAATTCTTTGTTAGTTAGTTTGAACACGGTAATCTCTGAAACTAATAGTCGGATTTAAAAATACCTTTTTGCATTTGATATGTTTCTTGAGAATGTTTTTTTTTTATATAAAATAATATTATAAAGAGGAAAGATTTGATTATTTGTTTGCATTGAATAGGCACCGAAACTACAGGACCGATTTAAAAAAAAATTTCACTGTTGGGAAGCTACACTATCCTCCGGTGACATAGGCTATATTTTTTTTTAAATATTTAGGGATCCTTACTAAAACTCCAATAATTAATATAACCCACGGTGTTAAAAAATAACATAAAAATTTCCTTACATCGCGTACGCTGTGAAAGCTATTGATGATAGAAAGAACAAAATACTAAGACTTTGCAGAACACATCATTATCTACAAAAAAATGACGCAACAGCATATGTCTAACTATTATAGTTATGTCACAATAATTGTCTTTTATTTAAAAAAAATAACGTCACTTGAAAAGGCTATTTATTTGTACCTTGGTATTAATCCTTATCTAAACTAATCCAAACTAAATATTTTTTTAAATTACCAAATAATAGAAAGGACTTAATAAGATAGCTTTTTTCAAGATATAAATTACATTTGGTGTTTTATTTACTATGAAATAATGCTAGGAGTGTGATTAGTGGAGTAATATTTTAAAATCCATTGGTGCGATCAATTTGGGTTTTATGAAGAGGAAAGATTTGATTGTTTGTTTCTTTGTTTGCATTAAATAGGCTCCGAAACTACTTTATCAAAATTATTTTAGTGAAGAAAGCCACATTATTTGTGAGAGTCATAGGCTATATTTATGTACAATAATATGTATAAATACTTTGCACACGTGTGAAGCCGGGCGTGCCGCTAGTATGGAATAGGTTATTTAATAACATCATGCTGCAACTCTTAGTAGCCGAGCAAAAAGGAAAAATCAAGGGGAGATTATTGGGGTTTTTATTTTGTATTATATTCAATTAATATCTTTAATAAGGTTGTCTGGCAGTAAGTAAATGCCGTATGGCATTAAGAGTTAAGACTGCCTTTGTAAAAAAATATATAAATAAATAAATAATTAAATATAGCGATGTATTCATATAAACCGGTTACTCTGCTTTTGCTGGGTACCTAATTGATTTTGTGATAAATGTAGCTTTTCATTCTCTTGTTATTTCCTCGCTGAGAGATAGTTTTGAGCGTAGCTCATGCAACCCAAACACATCATAGCAACTGTGCGTTCTATGAAGCGAATGTCGTCCCGCCATTACCCGCGCAGTGAAACTATTTGTTGTGATGACTTGCAAAAAAAACTAAATTTTATAACATGGTAGGTAATCATAAAATATTGTAATGGAATATTTATCTGACTAAGCAATCATTATCATTAACCCACATACTTTCCCACTGTTAAGTACGTCTCCTCATTTTTGATTCGTTTCATTCTGAGAGAAGACCTCATACCTGTATAGACTGTGTACAAATGTTTAAGTGTTTCGATATTTGAGAAGATTTTTTACAAGCTTTTCGATATTACTTATTACAAGTCGGTTAAAACTTTATTGAGTATATCTATTTAAAGTTAAACTCGTTCCACAACGTTTACCAAATGTTAAATTTAAATAATTGGCTCCTAAATTATCAAAACAGTATCTATTAAAGTACCGAAAATAATTGCTCAGAATTTTCATGAAGAGTCAAAACGACCTGGGTTGAAATTCATGTATCCTGATAATAATTGTTATACATACTAAGAGCCGAAAGGCTAAAACTTACATCGAGACGCCGAATCGGTTAGTTTTAACAACCCTTAGTACTGGTCGTTTTCCACTGTTTATGGTTCAGGGTCTATTGAGTACACTATACTTATATAATTATGTTAGCCGTGGTGTGAACGACACCTTCAATAAATATCCATATACTTAATGAATTGGTAGGTACTCTTTGCTGACGAGCGAGAAATCCGATCCGATATGGAAACGCCATGCATTTATGTTACCAGCACACCATGAATCAGAAAGAGCTAGCATGAACAATTATAATATACTGTGTGATCTCGGAGAGCGCCCCGGGGTTCATAATCGTCAGTTATTTTTTTTTTTGTAAATTATAACCACAACCTTTAAGGATTCTCGTATTGTTTGAAAAATAATGTTAAAACAAATATAAGTTTTATTTAATTAACATAGGACATTACTTAAAAGGGGTTCTCTTTTTGCTAAAAGAAATAGATATAGAAATACTAACATAAACCGTGTGTGACCGAATGTTACTGCAGATTCCATACGCCAAACCAAGTTAAAAGTAGTTTTACAAAACTAATGTGTATTTTCTTAAGTACCTAGGTATCTATTTACTAGTAAGTAAGTGTATGTTCTCTTAGTCGAGATTTTTTTTAATAAATAAATTGTGTGTTCACAATTACTATTTAATAAATAAATAATAATAATAAATAAATATTTTTGGGACATTTTACACAACACCATCTAGTCCCAAACTAAGCATAGCTTGTACTATGGGTTCTAGACAATGGATATAATACTTATATACTTTTTTTTGTAAATACATACTTATAATACATAAGAAACACCCAGACCAACACAAATACTCATGTTTTACCCACACAAATATTTGCGTCCTGTGGGAATCGAACCCACGACCCCATGATCAGCAGTGCGGCATTCGAACCACTAGACCACAGACGTCGCCATAACAATAAATTTTGCATTACTTAAAGTGAAGGCACTTGCTTGATCGTAATGAAATGATGAAATGATGAAATGAAATGACACATTCTAGGTGCATAGCAGTAACAGTCGTTACATTAAGTATAAAACAATCGTAACCATTATTTAAAATATTATCAGCAGCTCCCAAAATGGAATAAAAGAAATACGTATACTTGGCACCTTTTTGCAGCTAGTCCTTGTGACAGTAACATCGAATTTATGTCCGATCATTGCATATTTTATTGCTGTTTTAGTTAATAATCACAATGTAATCCTGTAAATAACTTTGGCCTGGGAATATATTATATTTTTTTATAAGTAACTAAAGGTCTTTATTTATAACATCAGTTTAATTAGATAAATAGATGAAAAAACCCATTGATATTATTGAATAATGAACTAAAATTGGGAGTGCACTCGTAGTGAGCAGTCATAACCAATCACAACTGGCGCCCAAAACGCATCGTGTGGTGATCCAATCATATAATTGAAGTGACTTGCAGTTCACGTCATACCGTCATACCGGACCAATAGTCTCGTCTGCGGTATATGAAGCTGAGCGTTAGCGCTCAGGATCCATGTACTTATTCCTATAAAAATAAACTCTATGCCAATCATTTTTAGGTTTCCATTGCGAAGTTACTATGAAGTATTTCCAATCTTTTTAGGCTTTAATTGGGGATGGCATTGCCCCCCCACGAATGCGTTCTGCAGGAAAGCTGAATGACCCTCGCTGCAAACAGTCGCCGGGCACATTCTACGGGTCAATTTGGCCCAGATAGGACCTGTATGACCCCGTAAAATGTCAAAAGAACTGAGTACAAAGCACTAATGCTCAATAGCGTGTTGGGAATGTTGTGACTATTGCAGAATTTAAATAATGTGTTATTACTGTAGGACATCTGTGCCGCCTCGCTTTTACATAATTTACTAATTCTTAAAAAAATATTGGGCTCATTTTTGTGAATTTAAAGACTTGTGTCTAGGACATCACACAATTATTTTAACTTTAAGTAGCCTACACCGCATTTTTTTTTGCATGCTTTTGTCTATTTTGACTATTCAGATCGGTAAGGTACTGCTAGCTGGCCCCCGAGGCGCCGATCAATATTATTTCGCAATTCGTTTAAATAATAATAGCCGTCAGGTGTAGGGGTCATTAGATTATATGTTATAACTTGGATTGTCCTGTTGATGTCAGTATCGCTTTATATGCTTCTAAGTCAGTATGAAAAATAAATAGAAGCTTGTTTTAAGGAAAAAACTCATTAAATTTTATTAAGGACTATTAAAATAAACTATTATCATATAGATTGTATTAATTGTACTTACTCGTACTACTTTGTTCTTAAAAGGACATAATTTTAACAAAAAAGGGGGGCCTATGATGTTTTTTCGGAATTTTCTAAAATCATAAAATAATAAAAGTAAAATTATGGGGTACGAATCAGCTATTGAAACTTCATCTGGAGTCCTGTTATCCTAGTTCCGCTTTGGGGTATTTCGTTATATAGGCGGGCGGGCCTTGATTGAAGTGTTCCAACCGTAAATCTAGTTGCTGCTTTTTACCACAGCTAATAGATTTAGTGCAGACAAGGATAGTGAGATGGTCATGGACAAATGCCCTGCCTAATAAATTTTAGCATATTATTATATGTAGCATAATAATCGTATTGACAGATATTCTATCCTTTTCTCTTAGCTGAGATTTCCTTCTACGTAGAGTTTCTGTGAGTCCTGTTATCCTGGTATCAAAGCGTGAAACGACTTCTATCGGCCGCTCCGTGCTTTTTTACACTATTTAAAATGTTAAGAAGTTACCCGCAATAGGTAAAATTCATACTAATTATTATAATTATAAATAATTATATTGTATTGGATGCAACGTTCCATAAAAAAATCGAATCAATCCTTGGAGTATTTTTCGAGTTTTGCGGACACAAACAAGAAGCATAGATTTTTTACACAAACAAGAAATTTTAAAATTTACATACTGTCCCACGATGCTATCAAGAAATACACGGTCAATGCGGCCTTGTATTTCCTAATCCCAGTTTGAATAATTATCAAATTTTATTTCATCTTTGTCCTGATAAATTATTATTATATTGTGTTCGCAGAGCAAAAAAAAAAAACAACCAAATCGGTCCAACCGTTCTTAAGTGAAGCACCATCCGTTAGCAATTGATTTTTATTTAAGTACTATTATAATTAAATAGATATTTATAAAGACAGCGGTAATATAAGACATAGTTACGCAAACACGTCGTAGCAACTGTGCGTGCTACGAAGCGAATGTCCCGCCACTACCCGCGCAGTGAAAGTATTTCTTGTCACAAACACCAAAATTTTATATAAATGGTAATTTTTATGTAAAAATGTATATTTTTCACAAGTGTTTCGTTTTAAACGTTTTTTAACAAGAATTTCAATGTTAATGCAAGTCGATTAAAACTTAACAGTTAATTAGTATATTAAAAGATGACACGTACCACGACGTCCACAAAATGTTGAAATTTAAATAAGTGGCTTCTTAATTATCAAAACAGTATCTATCTATAACCTGAAATATTTGATCAGAATTTTCAGGAAGAGTTAAAACGACCTGGGTTTAAGTTAATGTATATACCGATACCTGTAATACATACTAAAAGCCCACCAGTGGGACAGTTTATAAATATAAATACGTAAATACATATAATGGAGTAAATGAGATGGGGCTCTTTCTCCTACAAGTTATATAATCCTGGTACCGAAGCGTACAAACATTCACATCCGCACGCTCTGCCGACAGCCGCAATTGCCAACCTCTCCATAAAAATACTTTTGGAATGGTTTCTGTTCTGCGACCCAATTTAATATAAAAAAGGCAATTCAATGGCAAAAATTGGTATTTTAAAGGATTTTTTTATTAACATTAAAAACTAATTAAAACAATATCCATACTACATTATATCTGCTATAAAACCTAGTAAATATAAAAATTAACTACATACATACTTGTATATACATAATAAAATATTATGCTTAAGTACATATATAAAATTGTCAAAGTATAGTAAACAATACACATTGCAAATAAAAAACATTATAGCATTAACATAAAATTTGAACAAGACACTTCACTACAGATCACTAAGTCATAGGCCTTACTTAATAAACATGCATTGTTTCTGTGCGAATACTTTTTTACTTAAAACACTGCTATATACAAATCTTACTATATTTATCTACTTTTTCTACAACTACCCTACTACCTACGCTAATTGGTTAATATATTTTTGTAAATTATTGTATTTTTCTCTGTAAGTGATTACTGTAATCTTTTGGGAAAAATAAATATCTTTAACCGTAAATAATTATGGTAATTATTTTCAGATATTAAATTATTGGTTAAAGACTTCACAAATGTTTGGGCCCTATGTCCAATGAATTATTTACTACGTACAGCTTGCAAGGTGTCATTTTTTGGCCACACTTTAAAAAATTAGTTGATCTGTAGTGTCAATTAAAAACATGATCACAATGGAATAATTATTGAAGTTACCTAGAACATTTGGTTTACCTCAAATTTTCTTCTTAATTTAATAGAGTACACAGTAACTACTGTTTTTAAGATACACAATGATAAGGTATACAAAGCTCGGCTATGCAATTATGTATCTCAAAATTTACATTTTATACTGGCATCGTTTCATTTAAAATTAACTTGACGTTAAACTTGAGATGGGTTCACCATAGCGTTCTTCCCGTGGGAAAATGGACAGATCCTTAAGATAAGATTACACTAGAGACAAGCCACCTGTCTGTTTATTATCAATGCCAATTATCCCGTTGATTGTTAACATACTAAGAGCCGAAAGGTTAAAAGTTACATCGAGACGCCGTACCAGTTAGTTTAAACAACATTTATTTAGTAACGGTTAATTTTCCAAGTTTATGATATAAAGTATGAGTACTTGATCCTTGTTTCTTAGCCGTGATGTAAAAAAGACCTTAGAGACCTTGCATTTATTTAAAGAGACCTTAAATAAATAATTCCATACAAGTCTTAATAATGAATTAATTAATACTCAGCTACCGAGTGAGAACATCCGAAGGTATGGGAACGCCATGCATTCTTGTTACCAGTACACCATGAATCAAAAAGAGCTAAAATGAACTATTATCACGTATTACCAATTCAGATTGATCAGAGAGAGCGCCCTCGGGGTTCATGATTGTCTGTGTATTGCTTTTATTTTTTGTGTAAATATTAGAACTAGTTACTAATAATTAGACTCTCAAACGATCAAACGATCTCCAAGTCCTATTCTTGGACCCGTTCCGTGGCTCGGTTGTCAATGAATATCTATGATAATAGTGGTTAGTCAGAAGCTCATAATGCCTGATCTGAGCGTCGAAAAATTTGGTGCAGGTCTGATGGTACTAGTTTCTTGAAAATACTGATATTTATCCGCATCTGGTTATAATTCAACCCCAACATAGTTGAGAAAAGGATATGGGGTTGATAATAATTACACAAACTACCGAATTGGTAATACTTTCACTTTTTATTTAAATACTACAAAAAACTATATTGTTTATTCATTACGTCCTGGTAGTGGACTCTCGCTAACGGTGAACCAAACATAAGTTATTTATTTATTTATTACAGCATGGAAGGCTAAACTACTCGTAAATGCAATTTGAATAAAAAACAGTTTGGGCAACATTGAGCCAATTACAAGCCTTCGCTTTTTAAAGATCGCATAGCAATATTAATTTTGATGTGAGCAAAAATATGTAGAAAACAATAATATTGACAGGAGATTATTATTCAGGAAATTAGACAATATAAGAAAACTAACGAATATATACTTTTTGTCCTGATAAAGTCCGCACAGACAAAGTCGCGGGCAGAAAAAATAAAAGTGCTTCTATCGTAAATTATACGCCATTTCAAAGTTATGTCATCTAGTAAATCACGACCTATCAGGAAAGCATTCTTTCAGCAGCCGAACTGTAGCTTATTAAAACCCAATTTAGAGTTCAGTCTTTCATATTTTAAGAGTTAAAAGCTTCTTTCTGCAGATTATTGAAAGAATGTGTTAGTATATTTTATGTTATGGCTAATAGAAGGCCAGTGACAATGGGTAATTCCCTTTCCATACGTTAGTATGTTAGTATTGCTTAGTAGGTTTTGCATTAAAACCACGTCTCCAACTATCAAATGTGTGAATTTTTTTACTCTATTTGGAGACCTTAAAATTAAACAAAAAGTTAATTTCATAAGACACAAAAAGAGGTCAAATGGGCTACTTTCGTGGGGTTGACCTCACTATATAGTCTCTAAGACAATTCTCAGCTGTGTTTAGCTGAGAACTATTAATTCCCTCCGACCATGGACTCATGGGGTGCGGTGTATCGGAAACTGTGAATTCCTTATACACTGCACCTCTGCTTATACTGAGAATTTTTGTATACCGGCTTCTCGATGCCTGCCGGTTCCCGAAGTAGCAACAGGGACCTCCAGAAAAATCACACTAAAACGCCTTCACTAGAAAACTTGAGGTGAAAACTTCACTTGCGCGATGCAGGACTTAAATTTCAAAAAATTTTTATGCAAATTGCATACTACTGAATTGAAATATAGTTGTTGAATAAAATAGAAAAATCATCGTCTGATCCATGAATGGATGGCTTGTCAAACAGTTTGCTTTTAGTACCGTAGTGTAGAAACTACTCTATAGATGTCACTAAGTCGGCTCTATAGATGTCATTCTATGTAGCGGAAAGTTCCTTTAATTTTTTGGCGGGTTTCAGTTTTCACGATTTTTTTTGTATTGGTCGTTCATCATCTCACAAAATCTCAACAGATTCTCAATAGGTACTCTAAATGTAGTAGTTTATGATTGTTTTGAACTGTTTACCATAATTTACATAGTTATGTCATTTTTCCCCCTCCATTTTAGATTTTACGTTTATTTATGGAATTTATTGTAATTACTACCCACATTTTATTATTATGTCTTATCACTAGCAAGTCATGCTGTGTGCACATAGCTTTGGAGTCATAGTCTACTGTGTTCTATTGA
Organism: Acronicta alni; assembly: GCA_964056405.1. Lineage (NCBI taxonomy): Eukaryota > Metazoa > Arthropoda > Insecta > Lepidoptera > Noctuidae > Acronicta > Acronicta alni. The sequence continues at coordinate 19,035,745 of OZ043913.1, forward strand.
TACTATTTTTATCTGAATTGTATAACGCTGTAACTCTGTTTTGTGTACCTATAAAATATAAACAACAAAAATAAAATGTTGAATTGTTTGGCATTTAGCTGTTTCTGTCTATTTGTTAACCTTTTTTATAGTAGAAATCTTTCAGTCCAAAATGGTACTGCATGACACTCGTATCTCGGTAAAGACAAAGCCCTCCCTATCCTCCATTCATTCCTTACGGTTCAAGGCTATTTGGGTCAATCCTTCCAGAAGAAGTCAAGCTTATCCCGCCATCAATTATTTATTATAATTTCCTTTTACGCAACTGTACTAAAACTACCTCTATGTCTTGTGGCCCTAAGTGTGACTGCTACGATAGGGGTCCTGGGTTCGATTCTCAGGTCGAGCAGTGTCATTGGGTTTTTATATGAAATTCTTAGTAGCAACTCGGATTTGTGCCCCGTTAATGGTAATAGACTAGCCCGCTATTACATGGGACCTAAACATACCGGTGAACTGTGGGTGTAGGTACATTAGTACATCTCTGCCTAATCCTTCAAGGGAATACAGGCGTAATGGTTTGTTTTCCCTTTCACGCATTAAAATAATGGGGCATCCTTTTCTTCTATTCATTCATCCCTGACAGCCATCAACTCATCACCCTTTGACATCATAAATATCAATAAGAATATCTTACCAATTCAAAATCAAAACTTCTGTAGTCCTGATGTCCTGGTCTCACTTTGGGGTATTTCCATGGCAACGACTCCAAGGCGATATTGCGTTTCCTGAGCAACGACGCCAACCGTAGTGTCATCTGTTATCAGCGGGCGGGCCTTTATTGATGAGTTCCAAATGAAACTCTAGTTGTTGCTTTTGACCATGGTAAATGGACTTAGTGCCAAAAAGGATAGTGATATGGTCGGCGATTGGTCGACGACAAATACCCCGTCTAATGAATTTTAGCATAATATATTATGTAGCACATTCGTATCAACAGGATATCCTATCCTTTTCCCTTAACTGAGATTTCCTTCTACGTAGAGTTTCTGTGAGACATGTCATCCTGGTATCAAAGCGTGAAACGACTTCTATCAGCCGCTCCGTGCTTTTTTACTATATTTATTAACATAATAAATATATTATGAACTTAGCCGCAATAGGTAAAATTTAAAACAAAAACATTTAAAATTTTCTTGTATTTTGCATCCAAATAAAATAAAATCAGACGTTCATTTAGACGTTCGTTTTTATTTAGACATTTTATAAAAAAATGAATCCATCCTTTAACTACTTTTAAGGACAAAAACTTATGGAATCATAAGGAATCTTAACACAAACATCAGAAATTTCAAAATGTACAAATTGTCCTACGGTTCTTCCCGCATTATTTCCTAAGCCCAGTTTTAATTATCAAAATTTAATAGGGGTCAAATTACGAATTTACAGTTTTATTGTAGTAGGTACTTTACGTTGAATTGACATAGAACCTTCATGGTTAGAGATTTTTGAGTAAAACTTATTTTGACATAGTACATAATGAAGTTCTTCTTTTAAAAAATGTGCAACATTCGATTATCGACTTTCGGTTGTTTTTTTCTGAAATCTTATTATGCCAATCCATGTAACAGATATAACCCAATTTTTGAGGAAAAGACTTAGTAATAGAGAGGTCAAGTTATGCTGGCCGTTAGCATTTATGTACCAGATCGTCGATCTGAGACCATTTTATTGACCTCTAAATTTTCAAGGTGCAACTTGTTTTGTTTTATGATTGCCTGGTAAGTGCAGTTAATATTTCCATGGAAATTTCACCGTGGAAATTTTCACCATGGAAATTATGCTCTGGTGGCGTGGTCGTTTTCCACCCGTCTCATGCTCCAAAATCGCGCCTCAACAAAAACAAACAAATTTTGCCGTAAAACTTGTCGCACGCGTCGGAAAGGTATGCGAGATCTATTAATAATAGGGGTTAAAAGTATGAAATTTTCCGTTTTATAATAGGTATTTCGAATTGACAGAACCTTCATGGTTTGAGCTTTTGAGTGAAACTTTTTTCACATGGTTTGAGATTTTTGAGTGAAACTTTTTTCACATGGTTTTGTGTTTTGTTGATTTTTGTCAGTTATATTAAATATTTTTAATATTCTATCAAGAAAATTATTATAAAGTTTACTTTATATTTTTAAGTATTAGCCGTAAGTTTATTTCTGTTTTGTAAAAAAATATGTGTGTTTGCAAGCCACTATTGTATTGGGAGTAATCCTGTAAAAATAGTTTGTGTGATAAATAAATAAATATTTTAAGGTGGACGTCACACACTACAGGTTTCTGAACACAAACTAAATTTGTACGGGACAAACAAAAAAGTACATTACATTAGTACGTATCAGATAAAAAAAGAAAATCGTTTCACGATCAGCAAAGTTATGATTATGATAAATCATAAATTTGCAGATCATGAACCTATTTAGGATCCACAAACAAAACATACCGACGAGGAGAGAAACTAGGCTTTTCTCAACTGACGAAATACAAAAAACGGAGGAGGTTCTCAAGTCGACGTGTATATTTTTTTTTATGTATGACCTCGCATAACTTTTTACTGTGTAGTCCGATTTAAATAATTCTTTTTTTATTGGAAAGGGTGGGTGTTCACGCCATAAATACTCTTTTGTGAGTACTCTTCACAAAAGAGTATTTATTTGTTTTATTTTATAAGAATATATTTTTTGACAACTAAAAAAGACAATTGAAACGAAAGATATGTAAAAAATACGTATTAAAATTTGATAATATTATAAATAATTAATTGTTTATTTGTATACAAAATGATATGTATAAAAAACGTATACAAAATGGCGACCGTGACAGGACATTAAGAATATTATTACAACAAACAAGAAATATGAAGAAGATATAGATATAGAATTTGAAGATACCCAGAGGTCTAGCCCATTGAGCGGTTCACTAAGTTTGGACCCTCGGGAGCCTGCTGAAGATATTTATAATTCAACCAGAGGTCTAGCCCATTGAGCGGTTCACTAAGTTTGGATCTTCGGGAGCCTGCTGAAGATATTTTATAATTGAACAAAGGTCTAGCCCAAGGAGCGGATGGTTAACTCTGGATGCCCGGTGCCCGCTGAAGATATTATATAAACCAGATATATTATAATTTTTATTATATTTTAAGATGGGACCTTATAATTCTCAAAGAAGATAATATCCCTCCACTGCAACGGAAGTTAGCCCGAATTCTTCAGCTATATTACTGCAAAGGGCACTCTGCGGAGAGCTAATAACAAGATATGCGTGATTCGAAACACAGAAGATATCAATTGAGGAAGTCTATTTTATTGAAAGTGAGCCTTTCAACGCCCGAGAGGATGTTCACGCCATAAATACTCTTTTGTGTGTACTCTTCACAAAAGAGTATTTATTTGTTTTATTTTAAAAGAATATTTTTTTGACAACTAAAAAAAACAATTGAAACGAAAGATATGTAAAAAATACGTATTAAAATTTGATAATATTATAAATAATTAATTGTTTATTTGTATACTTAAAAAGCGTATACGAAGGGTATATCCGAAGTTGGTCCTTTATAAGTTGAGAAAAAAAATACAACCCTAAAGGTACGAAAACAGGAGATGATTGATTGTTCACTCACTGATTGTAAGGTATGACCACGCATAACTTTATACAGAGTAGTCCGATTTTGATAATTCAAACAATAAATGAACAGAGATCACTAAATTACCTTAAATTTAAAGAAATAGACAAATCGGATTACCTAACAATGAAACGTGAAATCTCCAGCGATAAATATTAACATTAAAAAAAATTTGGCGCCGACTCGAAATTACTTAGGTATACTAAAATTAGTTTAAGTTATTAAGGTTAAATAAATCAGGTTTCTTATTTTATGCTTTTCGGCGATTTAATTGTTTTGTTAAAAAGTTTTTATTAAAAAAGATTAAGGCGTACCCCTATAAAGTACCCCTGATCAGCGAAATAAATAGCAGCTGCCGTTCCTGATCCCCTCGTATACATCGACTATAAATTATTATGTAGTTTATCAGTGCGTCGTAAAATAATCATATTTAAACTTAAGGATTCTTTTATAATTTTTATATTGTCCTTTCCAGATTGCGAGATCGTCAAAGATGATGATGTTGGCTATTGGTACCATTCATCAACAATTCTTCCTATAGTACCTACATGCAGCAGCGAATAGTCCTGCAACAGATACGGGAAATAGTTTCTGTACAATTTATAAGCTTAACTTAGCTTAACTTAAATCACACGAAACGTTATGTATGTTCATACAGATTATTATTATAATATTAAAGTTTACCTATCCGGTAGTAATACAATATAACTTCATGTATTGTGTGTGACGGAAATCATTGACATAACATAACAAGCCGTGAATTACGACTACCGAACATAATAAACGTTTTGAGTGAATTATTAATATTTGAAATATAGGCAGGTAGCATTATTTTATGATTTTTTAATCTAGGTGATTCAGCGATTGGTCGACTCATTGAAAATATAATTTTTTTTTGTCACCGTCTTATCTCATAGTGAGTGCAGATTTATTTATTTATTTTTACTTTAAAACGGTGCAAATCAATCACATTAATAATATTATAATATTTCTATAATAATTATCAAAAATTAAGATTTATTAACATTTATGTGGACTCTGTGAGTAATAATAGACAATTGTTGGTGTAAAACAGTAATTTGAGCCGCCTTTACAAATACACATTTGTTATATACAAAATATAATACCTCAGCTATAAGCTAGTCTGGCAATACTAAAGTAAATTTTATTGCGGTAGAACCCAGCAGTGAATGCCAAAGTGTCATTCGAGGGAATTCCCGTACTAGGATAGCATACATCAAAAGAGATACAGCTATGAAAATTCTAGGTATTTGGGTAAAATTTCCCTGTATTCTGTAATACTGTAAAACAATTTCGCTCACATTTATAATACTCGTAACATATTTTTTTGTATAGTTTTGCATTTGGACAATCAAATGGGTCTCAGTGCCTATTAACAATCATACAAACACTGTTGTTTTCTGTTTTTGTCTATTCATTGCAGTGGGTGGCCTATCGGGCTAGTGGTCTGCCCTGCGATCGTTTTATATCCCTTGGCCACCATTCGGTTACTGCTTTGGTCCACCTTAGATCTTCCCGTCTTGCTAAGTGGCCTGCCCATCTTCATGTGTTTTCTGTTTGCGTCTGGTAAACCATACAGCTACAAAAAATGGTTTTTGGTAGATGTTGCGTGTCTCAATTAGATGCCGATTTAAAACACTTTTTAAGACTCACGCTTATGACTCTGTGTTAGTAAATTCAGATTGCGACCATACTCTTTGGAGCTGAGGTAAATAAATACATTTATATGTTTCGGACGAAACTCAAAAGCTCAAATTGGTCAAAACATAATTATTTGGACTGCATAAATCAGTCAAAATTAGTTTTGTTTACAACAGATCCAATACCTCTGTTAGTCCACCCTAAAACTTGGCTTTGCACTACCGTGCACCGAGATATTCCTTCCTACAGTACTTCAGATGGTTTTCACATTACGTTTTCGTGAATAAAAAGAATGTAATCCCGGTCACAAACTATTTGTATATTGATTTCTGACATTTACGCGAATATTATACATTGAAATAAAACTACTTTTTACGGATTTTATCGCGTATATCAATATACGCGATAAAATCCGTAAAAAGTAGTTTTATTTCAACTATTTGTATACCAAATTTCATGCGAATCGATTTAGCCGTTTTTGCGTTAATGGGGGAAAAACAAACATAAAACATTCACATTCATAATAATTTTTGAAACCAAAAAAAAATATAGTAGGAACCCATTGGAAAAGGAACAGAATTAAATATAACATACAAAATTTACATTACTATGGTAAATTTTCTGAGAAAATCTTTTTATTACCCGACTTTGCGATTTAACTTTTTTCAATAGGACTTCTAGTTTTGCCGGAAATCGATAAAAGACTTTTTTACCCTTAAAAACGCGCCTCCATCCACTTCCCGACCTCTGATCGCCCGTAAATTATTTTTCCTTTCATTTTAGTTATATTTTCTTCCTTTTCCAATGGGTTTCATCCTACACTACATTTTCTTTCACTTTTTACCATTTTCAAAGGCTTCAGCCCAGGTCTGTAATACCTACTCGTTACAATAACTTTTTGTTTGATTTTGGATTTTGACAATGTGTCTCAGTGTCTATTAACAAGTCACCTTAACCTATTTTGTTGTTTTCTGTTTGCTTCCTGTGGCAAACCATACAGATACATGTTTTTTGGTTGATGTAGCTAGCGTGTCTCAATAACCACTAAAGATAGGCACTTTGCGATTAGTTGTGGCGCACTCATGAATCGGTTTTAGTTAGATTGAACAACCCTTTGGAAATTGAGGTAAATAGATACATGTATTTATATTACGAATAAAACTCGTAAATTCCATAATCGGCCAAAACAAATTCTGGCTGCATAAATCAATCAAAATTAGTTTTGCCTACAACATGTATAAGTCCGTCCTAAAACTTGGTGTTTCACTGCCGTGCACCAAGATATTCCTACAGTAATTTTATTTAAAATACGGTTTTCACATTGCGCTTGCGTGAAAATTGGAAATCAGGCTCAGAATGGCAGCGTTACCGGTTATCATGAAGTTTACTAGGAGTTCATGAAGCAACATGAACTTGAAACTATGGTTGGAACATGATAAGATGGATTTTTACATTTGATGGCAAGCTTTCTTTCAAAAAGCCCTTAAAAATAAAATGGTTTTGTTTCAGTTTGCCTAACTGATAATTACCAACTGGAAGTTGGTAATTATCATGGTATAGTAATAATTATTCATAAGGGATTCACAAACAGTTACCTACACATAAAATAAATAAAATAAAATGTAATTTAATAAAAAGCACACGATCTCCTGTCTCTTGTTTGTAGGCGTTTTAACCAACTTAGCTACGGCGTGGTGCCTATATTTAAACAAAAGAGTTGTAGTATGGCTTTCCATAAACTCATTTTGTACATATTATGTGTTTTTGTATTATTTAATATCTTCAGGGCTGTTCAACCTTTTATTACAATATTGTATCTTATGATTTGGGAGTGAAATGAATATAACTTTTAATCCTTCTAACAGTCTTTGGACCATGTTTTCTCGACATATTTATATATGTAGACATGTTTATAATTGTAGAATTGTCCAATGGCGAAAGAGGTCCTTCTGGAACGTATTTGGTGATCGAAATGTAAGCAAGGCTAGTACCTGGCTCGGGAGCACTCATTTGAACAATTAAAATTAATAACAATACTTCTAACAATCAATAAAAACAACGAACAAACGGAGTAATAACTAATTAAAACAATTTACGCCAAAAAAAAACACAAAAACGAACGCCCTTGATCATTAACTATTCTTCTATTAGCTTCTAGAAATACTAAAAAAACACGTTTTCGTAAAAAACAACGATTAAATTGAAGAGTTAGTTCTATTTCAGTTGCGCTGTCTCTCTTTTTTATTATAAAATCACGTTTAAATAGAATAGATTTGTCACACTAGGGCATAATAAATGCAAGGATGTACCTGTACCTGTTGCATCGGGACCAGCGAGTACTTACACACTGCACACATTTCAAAATACCAGTCATACATCTGTGTGCACTGATACACGAACGAGGTGTGCAGTCTGAGAGCAAAATAAAAAGAGAGAGAGACAGTTTAGTTTGACCCCCTTTCTCGCTCGCGATCAACCTCTTGCGAGTTCTGTGAGATTAGTACCCCTATCGCTGGTGTATTGAATGAAACGACCTCTAGGTTCCCTCCCTTAGGTCTAATAGAAGTTAAGAATTATAATTTTATCTTTTTTAAGAGTTAATTTTATTCATAAAATGTTGACCACTTTTCCGACATAAAAACTCTTTGCTAATATTTAAAAAAGTACCTTTCGTTTTAGACGGAGCATCTTGATGAACCGTGCGTTTTACTTTTTAAAAAGAAAGTCATGCGTTTTACATTACAATAACGCACAAGTACGTAATGAGATACAATGCGATCTTGAAACTGGTGAAATAAGAGACCCTTTACGAGCAAATGTGTTATAAAACAGTATTTATAAATTACACTCAGATTGTTCTATTTTGTGTACGAGTCGTGACATACCCTGCCACCTGCCCAAGCAGCAGATGATTCCGTACTACCTATATAAAAAATGAACAGAAGATATAATAGTTTTTGTTAAGAAAATATAAAAATACAACAAAATGTTAAATACCTTTCGTGTTATTTTAAATAGTTTTTATAATTATATTAAATAGTTTTATTATTTTAAATAGTTCCGTGTTATGTTAAATAGTTTTGTCAAAAAAAAAACGTTGTTAGGTATTATTTAGGTTAGGAGAGGAGTAATATGATTATACGCAAGTTAGCTCGATGTACGAGTGAAGTAAAGCTACTACTTTTTAAAGCCATTTGTCAATTTCTTTATACGAGCAGCCTGTGGGTAAGATATACGAAACGAGCCTACAACGCTTACGTGTTCAGTATAACAACACTTTCAGAATGCTGTTGGGGATGCCGTGGCGCTGCCTGTAGGGCCTTTTCGATGTTCGCCGAAGCGAAAACGAGGTGCTTTTACGGCGTCATTAGAAATAAAATATTAAGTTTTCTACTGACTGTTACTGTGACTGTCCTATACAAAGATACTAGACGGGACAGCTGTTTTACGTCCAAAGATTAATTTTATTATACTTTAACATAATTAATTACTTAAATAGCTTAAATAATTTAAATAATAATAACTTAAATACTTACTACAAGCTACGAATCGTGCGGATAGAAGTTGTAGTCGCTTTGATACTAGGATAAAAGGACTCACAGAAGGTACGAATATAGCTTTTAGTGAATCTAGTTCCAGTATAAGTATACAACTACGTATGACAGAATGCAATGGATGGGGCGTGGCGTTTATCGTATCAATTGCGAACAGTCTATGTGACCCAACTCACTATCCTTGTCTACACTGATTCTACACTACATTGGAAAAAGGCAACAACTACAGTGTCATTTGGAACTCTTCAATCAAGGACCACCATGACTGAGCGTCCGTTACCATGATACTGCGGCGTTATTTTAAGTTACTCCAGTTTCGTTGCCATGGATATACCCAAAACATTACAAGGACAGCATGACTCCAGAAGAAGTGTGCGGAAGTACGAATAACTTTCACGGTTCGCTTAAGCTAGATGAAAACTTTTTTTCAGTGCTCTCGAATACATACCAGAATTCCATAATTCTTTATATATTAATTCTTAAGTTGTGAGATGTAAAAGATGTGTTTCCCTGCTGTGTTCCCCATCGCACCACAGGCCATAAAAATAAGTTCCATCGTCAACCACTTCGATGGTTGGCAACACCACAGTCTGATTTACACGAAACTTCCTACCGAGGACGTGTAAGCTATGGAATGACCTTCCTGCGGCAGTATTCCTGAACCAGTACCACATGGGGTCGGGCCTTTAAGAAAAGAGCGTACACATAATTAAAAGCCGGCAATGCATTGGTGACAGTCACTGATGTCCATGGGCGGCGGTAGTCACTTACCATCAGGTGACCCGCATGTTCATTTGCCCCCTATGATATAAAAATAATAATAATACATAAAAAAAAAACAGTATTTAAATTGCCTGTCTTTTAGGAACTTCTGTTAAGTGTATAATATTAACCGTTAAAGAGTTGTACCTTCATTCATCAGCTCAGCGTCATGAGATGATGATGACCATATGCAAATGTCTCAATAGCTTTATACGTAAAATTAAAGTAATTGATAATTTGCAATAGTAGTGCTGACCTACATTCAGTGTGTTCGCCCGGAACTCTAGAATTATTTCATTCATAAAATATTGCTGTCTCACACCAACGTTGACACGTGAACACATGAGCCACTGCTCACCCTTACCTCCAAATGCTAGTGTGCATCATAAATTCATAATATACATGTAAGGTTTATGTAAGTGAAAGGTAGACTTCCTAGTATTCATTGATTCCTGGTACAGTGTATGCATTTTATGCATCTTGCATGGCATGCATTGAATGCCGAACGGCAAAATAAATATTAAAATATTAGATTTAAATATTAAATCTATGAGCCCTTTTCTAAAGTATAGGAAATCCTCATGGATGATTTGCCATTTAGGGATATGTCAGGATCCTTCTTTGCCTTATTTATTTACTTACACTCACGGTCATGGGATTCGTGTTATTCACCATGACCGTGACAAGACACGAACTATGAACCCTAATGCAATCGAATAAAAATAATAGGCAAACGATAATGCCTATAAAATATGTTACTAGTTACTACTAATTCATAATTATTAAGTGATTACAATAGTTTTATAATAAATAGTAATTACTACCTACTACATACGTAATTTATAATGTGTCCATAGTCATTTTGTAAAATACGGATCCTTCAATCTGTTCATACGTAAGGATTTAACTGAAACTTTAAAGCAAATTAATAATTAATTATTTATTTTAACCGCTTACGAGAAAATAAAATCTATAAATGGACGTCAATATAAGCGTTGTAGACCTTTTCTATACGTTTCAGATCATGTTGTCCTAGTATAGGTGCGAATTTGTACATGCCAAAGCCAATTAATTAGGCCGGATAGGTAAGTAAGTAGCTTGTTGAGCACATTAAACAATCGCAAAGTTTATTTAATTTGCCCCAAACTTTTGATATTGCAGTTGATTTAATTTTAAGAATTTAATTCCATTTAGGTATTTGGTACTTTCAATGGATGGTAAGGTTCAAAAACTAAAACTATTATGTATATACTTAATTATAAAAAAATAAAGACTGTAAATTTTATACATACTTTTACTACTCAAATTTACTACATAAATTTTATACTATAATAATAATTTATTGTCTCTATTTTTGTTTTATAATACTAGCTTTTACCCGCGGCTTTGTACGCATAGACTTAGTAACACAATTGTTGTCGGATTGATTTCATGGGATAAAAATTACTCAATATTAGGGAAATGTCCGCTCTTTCTGAGATTTGAAGTATTTAATATGATATTTAATATAATATTAGTATGATTAAATCAACTAAATACAAAAAAAAACATAAGTTAAAATCTAGCTACGAAGGAGTAAGTGAAAGATTTCTTTTACTAATCATTCAAAACTTTTATTAATCCCACTGTAATGCATTAAACCTTATTCGCAATCCAAAGGGATTTTCTTTGTACCAAATTCCATCAAAATTAGTGCTGCAGCTTAGTCACGAAAGCGTATGTTTTATCAGTATTGCTCTGTATCGGCTTCATAATTTTTAAATCGTCTGCTTAAAGGTATAAAGAAACTTGTATTGCTTATCTACGGCATTGCAAGTCAGAATTTACCAAATAGGTGTCGGTAAACGGAATAAAATAGTTTCCTTTCCTTCATCTTGATTAACTATTGTTAGTTTTAAAACCAAACCACGATCTCTTCCTTAGTCAATAGCAACAAATACGGAGCGTCCGTTGCCATGGTTACGCAACGAGTGCATTTTACTAGCACAACATGAGTCTCAAAGAGTAGTCATTCAATTTTCCATTTATTTCCAATTTGAGGATTTACAGCTTAATAATAAAAGTTTTATATCTAATATATAAAATTCTCGTGTCACAGTTTTCGTTGCCGTACTCCTCCGAAACGGCTTGACCGATTTTGATGAAATTTTTTGTGCTTATCGGGGAGGTCTGAGAATAGGCCAATATCTATTTTTCATACCCCTAAATTTTTTTTTATGGCAAAACAACGTTTGCGGGGTCAGCTAGTATTAATATATAGATGAATATAAGTGGTGTGTGACTGTTTCCTATCGAACATTAAAACAAAACCGTTTATTTATTCATTCTTAATGTACGAAAGTATACAAAGGCAGTCTTAGTGCTGTAGGCAACCATTGTTTATAACAGTACTACATTTGGTATACATTGTACCACATTTATTTATGCCTGTGGCGATGTTTTATAATAATATAATTTTTATAGAATTTGTTATGTGCACAAGTCTACATTTTAAAATCCAGAGCATTATTGTTGCAATATCATAACAGGATACTTACTAAATTTTGCAGCGATCTGATCTAAGAAAGTCATTCTCTCACCTTCATCGACTATAAATGAGCTGATTGATGATCTTTAAACGGCTGAATAAATTTTCAGATCAGTTAAGTTTATTATTAGTAGAATAGAATAATCATAATCATCACAGTAGAATCCAGTAATGAATGCCAAACCGTAATTCGAGGGAATTCCAGTAATAGGATAACATACATCAAAAGAGACACAGTCTAGGCGTCAAAGTACCTACTCAACGTAGTAAATTTCATGATGTGAAAAGAAGTATCTACTCTATATTTATTATATATTATTATTAGAAAAGGCAGCGTCCAGCAGTGGACAAATATGGGATGATGATGATATAATATATTAATTGCATTATTTACTTAGTCAAGAAATCTTATTGTTTCGTTTTGAATTTGGAGCATGTCTCTGTGCCTTTTAACAAAACATCATGCTCGCACAAAATTACAAAGAAAAAAAGATGCCAAAACATACAAGAAAACTGTTGATGTATATCTGCCTAATCCTTTGCGAAATACAGGCTTATTGGTATGTATATTACGTTAACCTGAATGACTGACATCCACAATAAAATTGGGTCAAACCTACGTAGTCCCGTACGTGACCGTTAACCCTTGACCTTGAACTCTTTTTTCAATCATAATCAATTAAAAAAAACCCTTTCCTAAAAGTTGAATAAGTATGACATATTCAACTAAATCAAATATTAAATTGAATTGAATTGCATGGAAAAGTTTATTTCGGTTGCGCTGTCAATGATTTTCTTCTTTATATAAATCACGTTTTTTGTTGGTTGGCTAAGTCTATGAATAGTTTTGTCGCACTAGGGCATAATAAATGCAAGGATTTACCTCTACCTGTTGCATCTGGACGAGCGAGTACACACTACACACATCTCATAATTCGGGTCATACATCTGTGTGCACCGATACACGAACGAGGTGTGCAATCTGAGAGCAAAAGAAAGAGAGAGAGAGAGAGAGAGAGAGTAGTTTGACCCCTTACTCGCGATCAAGCTCCTGCGAGTCCTGTGACATTAGTACCAGTATCGCTGGTGTATTATTGAACGGAACGACCCCTATGTTTTCCTCCCTTAGGTCTAACAGGACATATTTCAGACAGCATTTGAACTATTTTTTGTTTCTACTAATTAAAATGACGATTGCTTAATGTTGATTATTATATTGCATAGTTATTATGTACCACTATCGTTGGTATATTGAACGGAACGACCCCTAGGTTTCAATATTTAATCAAATCAAAAATTAATAATATTATTTTAAAATATAGCTGGTATTCCTAAATACTAAATTAATCATAAAATATACTATGAATCATATTATCGATTCTGAAAACTTCCAAATTTACTCACGGTTAATCTTCGAATTAATGATGCTCTGTCTCTTTAAACAAATCCCTGGAAAGTAAAAGTACTTGGATCGTGAGTTTTGATTTCCATCAAGTACCTACCTGCGATTTTATTCTATCCTTGTCTAGCTCTATAAATAACTGTCGGGAGCACCAGGCGCAAATTGCGAATGCATCCTCAATTTTCTGTTGCTCTAGTGCCCATACGCAATTAATTGTTTTTTTTTTGTCTTTACTTCAAAAAATCTATCAAAACATACCTTTTTTTTTATAGTACAGACAATCCTCATGTATCCTCTACCACCCGGGGAGGTGGCAGGGTATGTCGGACTCATACCGATTAAAAACTGCACTTGCCTTCACGTGCCCTATTGTCATGCCCTGTTTATCAAAACGTACCTACGTTCTTTTATTCTATGTTTTGGTTTTTAACGGAGTTTTGAGTTACTTATTATAATTTCAGGAATTTCATGAACCACATAAAAAAATATTATAAATAAAAATCAGGTGACATTTGACCGTTCATTGCATGTATTCTCGTTCGCGTTGAAACTGAGGTACTCTTTTTCTAGGCTAAGGGGCTTCTCTGAAATGAGTATGATATTCACGCATTTAAAACGACCCCAGACACTAGACATAATTAGTTACAATTACTTATTTCACATGATGTATTCATGACATCATTGACAAAGCCTCGTTAGAAAATAACTCCTATTTGAATCAGCGCAACCACACTGCACTGAGAAGTACTATTAAGTAAAAAAATACCTGATATTTCTCAATATCATGGAAAAATAAGTAGAAATTTATTTGTTTATATAATACTATCTATATTAATAATATATATGTCGGCGGGTTGCCACACTTTAGAACAAATAGGGAGCAGAAACACATGTCCGGAATGACCTCAAAATCAAAACGGATTTGTTTATTGAGATTAGGTAATAGATTGCGTTTAAAACACTAGAGTAATGGATTAATATTGCTTAGATACAGATTATTTTTGATGTGTTCCGTTTGTAAGAGTGTTGCATTTCTCAAGTAAAAGTATGTGGTCATTGTTTTTGTCGCGTGTTACATTAAAAATAGATTTACACTTGCTACTAGCTTTTAAAATGATTTAAAACGTTTGATTATCAAATTGTAACATTTTGTAATGTAAAAACGATTTTTATTGTGCAAAGATAGGTGTTTTGTTCAAATGAATGACTCACCTAGTTTTGCTATAAAAAGCCGAGCGCGCGACGAACTCGGTTCCCCATCATGACCTATGCGAGTGTCGTATTCGCTCACATAGAAAGTCCCACTATCCATAGGATGCAGACCCTCCAAAACCGATTCATGCGCAAAGCCACGGGCGCCCCTTGGTACGTGCGCAATAGGGACCTTCACTTAGACCTAAAACTGCCTACCATCAAGCAGTTTATGAAACGCGCCTCTAAGCGCTATTTCGATTTGGCCCCCCATCACCCTAATATCCTAGTGGTCAGTAGCGTAGACTACAAACCCTCTCAGATAAGTAGAGTGCGCCGCCCAAGGCACGCACTCACTTACCCTGACGACCAAATCACCCTAGCGCAGGAGTCAAACAGAGTGACTAGCACTCTCAAAACACACGCACAAAAACGCCGCCCGATATACCGTCCTCGCCGGCGAGGCCCGTCGCGAAGACCCCTTAACGGTAATCCTCCCCGTCCCTTGCTCGAGCCGGCCCGTGCCGAGCCAGTAGCTTTAAATTCGCCCCTAAATAATTTAAACCCAGATCCAGCCGTCCCTAGCTGCCCCCCCAGCAACGCCCTAAGCCGAGGTCCGAGTCCCGCAGGGGACACCCTTAGCTGTGTTGCTTAGTTTATAAGTTGCCCCTGGCTGGAGGCATTTGGTGCCTCGCCACCTAGTCCGGTTAAGTTTTTAAAGCTCCCTCGAGCTAAAAACTATGTCCGACCTAAAAAAAAAAAAAAAACGAACTCGGTTCATTCTTACTTGAGCCGTCGTAGCGAGCGGACCTCCTCAGAAAGTTCGAGAATAAATTAAAAAGGTATTACTTGTGTTTACTTTAATCACCGAAGATGAGTAACAACCCTGACCATGAAAGTCGTGACGCCAGCAATGCTGGTGTCACACTTTTTAAAAATAATTACGGGGACCCTTCTCCGTCATCAGAAGTGGGATCAGAACAAGCTCTGGTCCCAACCACATCCTCAGCAACTTCGGTCCAACCTATCACGACTGAAACAGCGCAGGGCATTACCAGGCTAATAGACCCTGCCTCATTGAACACTACTGGAGTACCAGCAAACAACTTTAACACCGTGCAGCCCATCACAACGGGAATTTCTACAGGCACGACGTATACACCAATCACTGCGGAAATACCAACTTCCGTAGGGGTACCATTCATGTCAATTGAACCCACATCTTACAATCAAGAAGTCTACCGTCCAGGGGTACCCATCGCTGCTGAACAGTCCAACACGACTATGCATCCAACTACACCAATAGTGGGATGCCCTCCCCAGTTTATGATGCAAATGATGGAGATAATGCAAAGAATGTCCGAACGGTTGTATGCTCCTCCAGAACCAAGAATCAGGATCAAGGACATCTATCTACCGTCATTCGATCCCGACAGTCATGTTGGAGTCCGGGAATGGTGCCAGCATATCGATAAAGCAGCTGCTAGCTACAAACTAAATGACCTGGATCTACGCACTAAGGTGTATGGATTACTGAAGGGACGTGCTAAGATGTGGATCGACGATTGGTTGGTGACTACATCCTCGTGGGAAGAGTTCCGCGAAAAACTGATTACCACATTTGAACCAGAGAATAGATACTCCCGTGATATACTACAGTTTCGGGAGCATGTATATGACTCAAGCAAGGATATTGCTGAATTTTTATCCCGCGCCTGGGTTCTCTGGAAAAGGATTACGAAAGATCAACTGGATGATGAACTTTCAGTGGAAGCAGTGATAGGTTGTATAAGCGATGAACGCTTGCGTATTGAGCTGTTAAACGCAAAAGCAAACACAGTTCCAGAACTCATCTCTGTGGCTTCCTCATTAAGAAAAAAGCGCCCTCACCAAAATCCTATTACATCGATGCCAAAACGTGCTCGATATCCAGATTCTTCTCAAACTGCTGCTGTACGTTGCCAAATATGCAAAAGGACCAACCATTGCACTAATGAGTGTAGATTCAGACCTTCGGAATCTACTTCAAATCTTCAGAGAACCAATACTACAACAACAGAGACATCTAAAAACATGATTACCTGTTCATTCTGCAAGAAAACAGGCCATACATTCGAAACGTGCTACAAGCGTCAAAACGCACTAACATCGAACGTGAACTGTATAGCTGGAACCAATCAAGCACCCATCACTGTTACGATTGGTGCAATAACAATGCGTGCCATCTTCGATAGTGGAGCGGAGTGCTCATTGATTCGCGAATCAATTGCTGCAAAATTACCTGGTCAGCGACGCTCTGCAGTTAACCACCTGAAAGGGATTGGCCAATTTCCGGTAATTTCATTATTAGAGATGAAGACCATCTGTATCATTGATACTATAAGGATTGAAATATTATTCTTTGTGGTTCCTGATCATGAGATGTCAGCTGACGTATTAATTGGTATGAATTTGATTCATGGTACCAACTTAAGCATGGTGATAACATCAGACGGCACCAGACTGATGCATCAGCAAATGGTTCATCATGTCACGACAAAAAGTAGCACCTCTGAGAAATTGGATTGCGACCTGACGAATCCCGTAGAATTAAACCAGTTACGCATATTACTGGCCAAATATGAGCACTTGTTCATCCGAGGATATCCAAAAACGCGCGTTAACACTGGAGAGCTGGAAATTAGACTAAAGAATGCAGACAAATATGTTGAGCGAAGGCCTTACCGACTTAGTCCGGTGGAACGGGAGAAAGTTCGGGATATCATCAAAGATTTGCTGGACCACAACATTATTCGCGAAAGCAAATCTCCCTACTCAAGTCCTATTATTTTAGTAAAAAAGAAGAATGGAGATGATCGGCTATGTGTGGACTACAGGGAGCTCAATGCGAATACATTACGCGACCATTACCCACTGCCACTAATCTCTGATCAGATCGATCAATTGGCCAATGGGTATTACTACACCAGCTTTGACATGGCGGCTGGGTTTCACCAAATACCCATCGCAGAAACATCCATCGAGAAGACAGCATTTGTGACACCAGATGGCTTGTACGAGTACATTACCATGCCGTTCGGATTGAGCAATGCCTGTTCGGTATATCAGAGGTGCATCAACAGAGCCTTGTACCCACTGTTGGGAACAGTCGCTCAAGTATACGTTGATGATGTACTAAGCAAAAGTACAAACTTCAGCGAAGGACTATCCAACATTGAACGCATCCTAATATCCTTACAAGAAGCTGGCTTTTCCATCAACGCCGACAAGTGCAGTTTTTTTAAGCGTACCATCGAATATCTAGGCAACTTGGTATCAGACGGTCAAGTACGACCCAGCCCAAGAAAGGTGGAAGCTCTGGTCAAAGCCCCAATACCGAAGACCGTCAAACAAGTGAGGCAATTCAATGGGCTCGCAAGCTATTTCAGGAAGTACATCCCGGATTTTTCACGCATCATGGTACCGCTGTACGAATTAACCAAACAAGGAGCCAAATGGGAATGGGAAGACCGACACGAGAAGGCCAGGTCAACAATAATTCAATGCCTCACCTCGGCTCCAGTGCTGACCCTTTTTCAAGAAGGAGCACCAATACAGCTGTATACAGACGCAAGCAGTCTTGGATTTGGAGCAGTTCTCGTGCAAATTTTCGACGGACGACAACATGCGGTAGCTTTCATGAGCATGAGGACCACCGATACTGAAAGCCGTTATCATTCATACGAACTGGAAACATTAGCAGTGGTCCGAGCAATAAAGCACTTTCGACAGTACTTATACGGAAGGAAATTTACAGTAATAACCGACTGTAATTCACTTAAGGCGTCGAAACACAAGAAGGACTTGCTACCAAGGATTCACCGATGGTGGGCGTTCCTACAAAACTACGACTTTGAGCTCGAATATCGTAAAGGAAACCGGCTCCAGCATGCTGATTTCTTCAGCAGAAATCACAGTGAAAAGCAGTAAACGTAATTACAAAAGATTTAGAATGGTTGAAGGTCGAACAACGACGAGACGACGAACTTCGGCCAATACTGAATAACTTGATTGACAACAATCCAGTGGAAGGTTTTACCTTGGAGGAAGGCGTACTGAAGAAGCACGTCCTAGACCCGATATTCGGCCAACAGCTGCGAACAGTAGTACCGAAGTACTTCCAATGGAGTTTAATTAACTCCTACCACACCACACTCAAGCACCCAGGTTGAGAGAAAACCCTACAGAAAATCAAAGAAACCTACTGGTTCGATAAGATGAGCACCACGATCCGAAGATACGTTGACAATTGCGTAGTATGTAGAACTTGTAAAGGCACATCTGGTGCAGTACAAGCACAGCTACATCCGATTGAAAAGCCAACATGCGCATTTCAAGTGATCCACATGGATATCACGGGAAAGCTGGGCACTCAAGAGGATCAACAATACGTATTGTAACAGTGGATGCATTCACAAAGTACGTACTGTTATATCATGCCACTGATAAAAGCCCACACAGTACGCTTGCCGCATTAAAACGTACAGTACATTTATTTGGAACACCAGTCCAAATAATTGTAGATGGAGGAAGGGAATTTTTAGGCGAGTTCACACAGTTCTGTGAACAGTTTGGCATAAACATTCATGCCATAGCGCCAGGCATCAGCCGAGCAAATGGCCAGGTGGAGAGAGTGGTAGCCACACTGAAAAACGCACTGGTAATGATCAAGAATTACGAGACCGAACAGTGGCACAGCACTCTTGAAGAACTACAGCTAGCAATGAATTGCACAGCACATCGCGTGACAGGAGTAGCACCACTCACGCTAATCACACAACGGAAGCATTGCGCACCACCAGGATTACTTAACCTGGTTGACATTGACAACCAAACGATTGACATAGAGGCGTTGACCAGACAAGTACAGCAACGAATGACTCGGACCGCTGAGTATGATAGACAACGCTTCAACTCTCGCAAGGCTAAAATAAATCATTTTCAACGTGGGGACTATGTCCTGATCAAAAACAATCCCCGAAATCAAACATCACTAGATCCCAAATTCAGTGTGCCCTACGAAATTATCAGGGTTCTTGAAAATGACCGCTACATGGTGAAAAAGGTGGTCGGCAGAGGCCGTTCCAGAAAAGTCGCCCACGATCAACTTCGGCGTGCACCACAACCGGGAAACAAAGGTGCCATGTCGGCGGAAGATGATATCGAGACACCGCAAAACAACGTTGCAACCGCCCCTGATCCAGTGCCATCCACTTCTCAAGCTGGCCAGTCAGTCCAGATAACTCATGACGACGAACACACGTCATCGGATTAAAACCGGTGAGTCATGGATTTTGACTTTATTTTTCACGATATTCTCAACTAGAATCTACAATAATAAAATGTCTGGAGAGTGGTACCTCTGAGCTAAACCATAAGTTACCCTTGAGCTAACCACGGATCCTTGATGCATCCACAAGTGAACCCTGAGATACCGTAGGGACGCCTTGTGGAACTATGGGTAGACACGTATACACCACAGACTCTAAATTAATAAGGCAGTGCACTTAAGATGCTTTGTGTACTGTTGTAGCAACAATAACCCTATAAGTTACCTCACCCTAGAAAATAAGCAACATGGGTTGCTTACTGATACCTACTTGAAAGAAAAACGTTTTCTTAAATTCAGGCATCAAACATCACAAAGCAGGCAGGCGCAGAGCACGCGCCGCCTGTCAGAATGGCCGTGTCGGCGGGTTGCCACACTTTAGAACAAATAGGGAGCAGAAACACATGTCCGGAATGACCTCAAAATCAAAACGGATTTGTTTATTGAGATTAGGTAATAGATTGCGTTTAAAACACTAGAGTAATGGATTAATATTGCTTAGATACAGATTATTTTTGATGTGTTCCGTTTGTAAGAGTGTTGCATTTCTCAAGTAAAAGTATGTGGTCATTGTTTTTGTCGCGTGTTACATTAAAAATAGATTTACACTTGCTACTAGCTTTTAAAATGATTTAAAACGTTTGATTATCAAATTGTAACATTTTGTAATGTAAAAACGATTTTTATTGTGCAAAGATAGGTGTTTTGTTCAAATGAATGACTCACCTAGTTTTGCTATAAAAAGCCGAGCGCGCGACGAACTCGGTTCATTCTTACTTGAGCCGTCGTAGCGAGCGGACCTCCTCAGAAAGTTCGAGAATAAATTAAAAAGGTATTACTTGTGTTTACTTTAATCACCGAAGATGAGTAACAACCCTGACCATGAAAGTCGTGACGCCAGCAATGCTGGTGTCACACTTTTTAAAAATAATTACGGGGACCCTTCTCCGTCATATATAATATAGATAAAATACGAATTTGCTTGGCTATCAGATTATGTAAAAATGTTGAATGTTTATTTATATGGTATGGAGTACCAAATTAATAAACATTCCAAATTTTTGCATGCCAACTTATCCTGGGAAAAAAAGGAATTGTCCAGAAAATCCCGAAAGAGTTGATATAGGAAAACCACGTAAATGTGACCACAAGAATGAACAAGCAACAACATTAATGCCACATAGCCTGGGGGAATATAATGCTTAACCTTTTTTTATAGTAAGGAAAATTCTCATGGATCATCTCCAACCTACGAGTAGCTACCACACTCCAGTTCTAGTTTGACTGTGTTTAGTAGTGTATATGTGAGTGTCAAATTTCGTAACGGTATTTATGTGCATATAAATACTGTGTATAATAAACATTTTCATCAGAAAAGATTCAAATGAAAATAAATAAAAAATTTAACGTAACATATTTTTATCATAACGACGACGGTTTTTCTTTAATTATACAATCGAAGTTAATGTAAACTGCGTTTGCAAACGTTAAGGAAGAATATAAAATAATTCAAAAACTGAAAAAGTGTGTCCGGCACATTAGGGGACTCGAACCCCCGACCTTCACGTTTCAACCCCGAACGTGATGCTCTATCCAACCTGAGCTAACGTGCTGATTATTAAAGTTGTCAAATAATGTGATCTGTATCAGCCACTCAGCAGTAAAAGGAGAAATGTGGTCGAGGCAAAAGAAGTATGCAAGAATCGTAGCAAGTGGCGTTCTTTAGTTTCTGCCCCCATGGGAAAAAGGCGTTAGTGTATGTATGTAAAAAGTTTATTTTATATTAAACGTCGTAATGACTGTAATATAAAAGCTAAAACAAAAAAGCAACAGAAAATGATAAATAGTTCTTTAAAATTAAAATTTACATAGTTGTGACAAGAAAGTATCAACCACAGACTTGGACTCTTCGGTTCAGTGTAATTGTTGCATAGCCGTCTTAATTACTAGTGTTGTTCACCTGACATATTGAATTTAAATTTCTATAAATATTTGAATCCATCTAAGGTCGTCAACTAGCGCCGTGCCATCTATCGGCTGTTAGTGTTATCCTAATAGCACGATTACATAGATTAATTCTATGGTGTATAGATGTCACTACCCTTACTAATTTTTAATAGGTTTTAAAATAACAAGTTTAATAAAAATTGATTGTACGAAGCTAAATTTATAACTGTGAAAATAGAAACCCAACGACAGATCTTACTCGAACCCAAAGCTTCTGGCTCTACGTAGGTACTAGTAGTGGCTTTCATATTGTCTCTGTTTTGTTTTAGTTACAAGAGCTTCTTATATTTCACTCTAATTTAGATTTGAGAATTCCTTAAACTAGATAATAGATCAAAGTAGGTAATGATAAATTTCGTTTATACTACACATATCGCAGCACCTTTTCTTCCATTCGTGTAGGTCGGTTGACGGAGACGAATGGAAGAAAATGATAAATGGTGATCACCGCATTATTCACTCTATCCGTTTTCGTCTCTAATACAGGTTGTGTCGAGCAGGTAGTAATAATTATATTTTTTGTAGAAGACATGGCTAATAATTCTGCCGTCCTTACGAAAAGTGCAATAACTAGGTTAAACATGATTTCGAGAAAAGCGCGGTTAAAGATTTTTTTTTTGTTTTGTTTTTATGTCCATCACTATCGTGTTAAAACCTTCACTACATGTTATAATATATAATAATGTAGAGTATATTATGTGGTACTTAATGGTTGTTCCCCCATTTATTCGCGCTATAAAAATCAATAAATACTATAATGTTGAGTACTATTCCTATGTAGAAAGAATGTTTACTAGTCATAACCACATTATGTAACCTATTTATTGCATTATTGGTTAGGAAACCAACATGATGCATTTTTGAGTAGCAATTAGTATTTTTTATGAACTGTTTCCTAACCAAAGGTGCATTAAGTTTCTTATTTATTGCGGTTTTCATTAGTAAGAGACAAGTTTAAATATCATAATATATGCAATAACTATTACAAATGACGAAATATGCTAATTTTTTTTTTTTTAAATGAGTAACTATACTAACTACTACGTAAAAACTATTATTATTCCTATCTATAGTTTTATCGGTCTTGATAAGTACATCTTAAAGCACCGACCTAGATATTGCAGTTAGTCTTAGTATTAAAACCGGCTTCGTCATAGATACGTAAAAACTGTCTAAGAAGAATATATAGATCTCGTTCTAATAGTTTGTGATTGGCGCTGGTTTCCCTAACATTGAGTATTTCTTATCCCATGCATACAATCCGACAACAATTTACTAAGTCTAGGCGTACGAAGTCGCGGGTAAAAGCTAGTAATTTGGCAGACTCCTCAATTTTTTTTAAATTAAAAACATACTTTAGTGTTATTGAGATCATCATCTTTGTCGGTTGTGGAAGTATCGCCTACGTTAACGATAAAATATCAATAATAAAATCAAGTTACACCATTTTTAACCAAGAACGGGGTGTTATAATTAATATGCTTTATGGCTATGTATGTACTATATCTCCGAACTCACAATATTAATTTGAAAACATAACAATAGTAAATATCTAAGTAAAACAGTATACCTACTAATATTATATTTATAATCAGTTATAACACGTAGGTCGATATCGACCCTAAACTTACAAGTGTATTCCATTGAATGAAAAAATCCATTCACTCATTCGTTCATATTCGTTACAAATATGCATTATGGACATCACTATCATTAACGTTTCTTTGTTTACAAAGTTTTCACGACTGATTGGAATAGGGTAAACTTATTTTGGTTTGAAAAATATTATTACGGAAAAAAAAACACTCCTTGATGAAACAATAGTTTTATTTTATATTTTATGTAAGAACCTCGAGCATAGTAGTTACTATTAAAAATGACTTGGTGAGATTACAGATATAGCTGAAGGCAGGACCTTGGTTCGATGAGCCAGGTTTGATTCCCAGAAGCAAAGCGTTATTGGGCTTTTCTATGAAAATTGCTAGCCGGTGATCTGGAAAAAAGAAAACAATTTCAAGAGCGTTACCGATATTGATTTATTATTAAAGATAGTATTTCCATAAAAAAATTTGATCCTTATACAGTAATTACTACTTAAAAAAATAAGGTGTCATTGTATGGAACAGCTGATTTTATTTTCTAGAGAACGGTATACCGTTCTCTAGAAAAAGACACTGACTGAAAAAAGACACATAAGATATAAAGATATACCTTTCAGCGAATTTTAATAGGTTAATGCTTAGTAGAAAATTTTAACTAAATGCTAAATTATTCTACACTTTTCTAAATTGCGTAAGTTGTATAACAAACATAGGAAGCGTTTCGATTGAGCGACCACCTGTAAAAACCTGAAGCATATGGTTTCTAAAAAATCCAATCATAAAAAAGGCATTTCATATTTTTGACATTCCCTGAATATATTTATTTAAAGGGTAGAACACAAACCATTCCAAAAAGTATTTTTATGGAGAGGTCGGCAGAGCGTGCGGATGTGAGTGTTTGTACGCTTTGGTACCAGGATAATATATCTTGTAGGAGCTTAAACTTCCATGAAACTTTCTGCGTGGAAGAAGAGCTCCGTCTGGCCAAATATAAAATAACCTCATAGCATTCCCTAAGATACGTGTTATGAAAGCTCACCAAAAGATGGCGGCACTAGTTTTGGAAACTAAAACTGGTTAACTTCAGGTTAGGTAGTGGCAAAACTCAAGGTCGTTCAATATGTAAAATAAGCGCGAGCGTAAGATAAATTTTCGACTTAAACCTCAAGTTATTGGTCTCACATATAACGGTATCTCCAAAATTATTGCTTTCTATTTGGTGATACCCATTTTAAAGTGCTATACTAATAAATTACAGACAAGAAAATATTATAAAACAATGAATATTTAGCATAGAATTATTTTGCATTTTTGTATTTTTTATTTTGAATTATTTTTATTTATTATTTTGCCCGAGCATAGAATCAGAAATAAAGGAAAAGGGTTTTTGTTTTTTTTAAATTTAATTGAAAATAAGTTATCGGAAAAGTAGCGTAATTATCAAAATTAATATAATTATAAATTTATCAACAAGACTGTCTTGATATTATAAAAAGTCCTTGTAGCGAATTACAGGTGCGAATAGAAAAGGTATATCACCAGTAGGCCATCCATTACGGGTTTACGTAATGGATGAAACTGCAACAAACTAAATAGTTTGATAAGAAACTAAAAATATGATGTAATATTTAGGTACCTACTACTGTATTCGTTTTTTATTTGATTTACACAAGCGTAGTTTTACATTTCACTATAAGAAGAAAATAAAAAAGAATTGATAAAGTACAAACATTATCTAAGAATAATTAGAGATGCCTTTCTAAGACTTTAATGCAACAGCTTTTTTTTCTAGTACGGAAATTCTTATGTTTAATTTGCCACTTAAGAGGCAACAAGATGAAGCACTGACTAAAAACCGTACCTAGCTTTCACTTTTTATGACAAAAAAATGCTCGAAATTCCTTGAAATCCCGTAAAACTGATATAGGGGAACTATTTACGGGATTTGAATGAAATTTAGTATAAGTGTACCAGTGTATTTTTAAGTTGTCATTAGATCCACACATTGTACCTACTTAGGTAGGTGTACTACCAGGGATAAAGCGGGGGTTTCCCGGAAACAATTTTGTGACCAGAATAAACATTGTTAAGTTACCTACTTCTTAAGCCATGAAATCAATCGGACAACAGTAATGTTATTAAGTCTACTCGTACGAAGTTGCGGGTAAAAAGTAGAATATAAATATTAGCGAGTGAAACATTTGTTAATTTGAAGCTGCGTTCGGTGTATTAGAGACATCGAATTTCACTAAAATTTATAATACTTTTATAACTATAACATGTTTTTTTTATTATAATGGCGTTTTTGATGAAATATTGTAACCGTTTTGTGTACCCCGTGCAGTACTAATACTGATCTCTCTGTGTCAGATGAACTCTTAAAATACCTGGCAAATCTATCTACGCTTGAGGTTTTTGATGTTCGAAACCAGACTTTTTTTTCGACTGGAAAGCGAAGTTTAATTAGGGTAAGGTAAATGTTTAGTGTAAAAAAAAATTAATAAAGTTAAGAAATTGTGTTTTTTAAATGAAATAGAAGTAAAATTTAAATACTAAGCACGGCCCTCCTATGCGGTTGTTGTTCTATATGTTATAAAAGCACTCTACAGATCGTTCTATCTCGTGTTGCTATATGACCTCAGTATGGCTATATTTTATTTATATGAAGGTATACTATACGTGTGAATACGAGTACATTTACGATGGACTACCTAGTGTTCCTACTTTCCTGGTAACTCTCGGTTTATCGAATGCATTTTCAGTGCAACGTTTGTTTGTTGTACATACGTTGAGTGCCATCAATGAAGAATGCGTTCTAGGGCGATGTATAAGACTCTCTTGCATTAACTTTATTTATCGACAAGCAGTTCCATTAATTATTTTATTGTTAAGCTATTTTATACATCGACACTTTTACGTAATCATTCGCCCAAAAATAAATAAAACTGAAAATCAACCATCCGCGCTCTTACTACGGTTGAATAGTAAATGTAGCTTGTAGAAACGATGTCATTGGATGACCATACGTTTAGTCCTGTTGAATGTTGTTCAGGGCTGAAATTATAATTGCCTTTTGTATCAAATTTATTTATAACGTGATTGAGTAACGAACAAGGGGAAAAGATCGCTGACCTGACGGCCAACCTCCAGTAATGGAGAGGCAAGCACCCCAAGAAGAAGAAGAGTAACAAAGGAACGTTCTTACTATTTTCAGTTTCAATTCAATCAAATATTAACAATTTTTAGAGGAGTTATACCTTCCATCATCAGCTCACCTGAATAACTCAAAGGAACATAACGAGCATACATACAAACCTACGAGCCTATAAATTTTAATTAATTTACTAACTTCTTGGTTGCCTGGAAGAAATCGCATATAGAATCTTATATAGCCTACGTCTAACGTCTATATATTGGCACCTCGCAGAACTATGTGCCTTACCTATGAATTCTGAATGGCCCATATCGACAAAACCTTCTAAAAAATTGCAGTGTAACTACTGGAAATTAACTTGTGTGATGTCCTAGTTATGAGAAATTTTTAAATCACAAAAAAGAATTGTAATTTCATTTTTTTCATTATTAATAAATTTTAATTTAAGTATTAATAAATTACGAAATATCGAGCCGGCACAGATTTCCTACAGTCATTTCACAACATTAACATTCTTCAATAGTCACAACATTCCCAACGTAACACTATTGAGCATTACTGCTTTGTGCTCAGTTCTTATGACATTTTAATGAGTCAATTAGGTCCGCTCTCGGCCAAATTGACCCATAGAATGTGCCTGGTGACTGTTTGCAGCGAGGGTCATCCAGCTTTCCTGCGGAACGCATCCGTGGGGGCACTAATGCCATGCCCAATGAAAGCCTAAAAAGATTGTAAATACTTCATAGTAACTTCGCAATGGAAACCTAAACATTATTGGCATAGAGTTTATTTTTATACGAATAAGTACACGGATCCTGAGCGGTGATGCTGAGCTTTATATGCGCTGACGAGAACTATTGGCTCGGGATGGCGGTATGACGTGAAGTGCGAAGGAGAGGCGACTCATTTCGATTATATGATTGGCTCATCACACGATGCGTTATGGGCGCCAGGTGTGATTGGTTATAAATGGTCTTTACGCGTCTCATAAAGAGTGCACTCCCATTCAATTTTATTGACATCAGATTTTAGTTAATTAATCAATCTTATCAATTTGTTTTTGTATCTATTTATTTAATTATATGATTTACATTTTTAAAAATATGACCCTAAGCCAAAATAACATTTAAATTTAAAAAAGAAATACGAATTTGACTTAAAATAATCCGGTTTATCGTTAATACCTAAAAAAGCTCTTTCTGATTCATGATGTACTCGTAACACGAATGCGTGACTTTTCCATACCATCGGATGCTCTCGCTCGGCAGCAAAGAGTAAACTACCAATTCAATAAGTATAATAGATATTTATTTAAGTCTCGTTCACACTAAGGCTACAAACAAGGATTAGTGTACTCAGTAGACCCTGTATCATAAACTGAGAAAATTAACCGGTGCTAAATAAAGCTTTTCAAAATTAACTGGTACAGCGTCTCGATGTAAGTTTAAGTCTTTCGGCTCTTGGTATGTACTCGTATAACAATTATCGGGTTACATTAATTTCAACGTTTTGACTTAATAAAAATTCTGACCAAAAATATTGCAGTTTTATACAGATATAGATACTGTTTTGATCATTTAGAAGCCAATTATTTATAAGTACTTTAAAATTTCGTAAACGTTGTGGAACGTGTTTGATTTTTAATAACAGGCTATAAAAAGCACAACTAAATTTTCAAATTCGACTGGTAGTTTCTGAGCGCGTTTAAACAAACAAACTAAAAACTTCAGTTTTATTACCTTTAATTATTATAGGATTGCAGGTAAGTAATTGACAAGATAAATAGACTAAAAAAAGCATGGAGCGACCGATAGAAATTGTTTCACGATTTCATACCAGGATAACAGGACTCGCAGAAGTTCTATGTAGAAGGAAATCTCAGTTAAGAGAAAAGGATAGGAAATATGTGTTTAAATTTGTCATCAAGCAATTGCCAACCGTCTCACTATCCTTGTCTGCACTAAGTCTAAAATACCTTGGTAAAAAGCAACAACTAGATTTTCGGTTGGAACTCCATTTCCATCAAGACCCCACCCGGCCCCCCTTATGGGGCGGGCGGGCAATGACTGAACAGGAAACGCAACGTCGCGTCGGCGTCGTTGCCATGGAAATACCCCAAAGCGGGACTAGGACAATAGGACGCCCAAAGAAGTTTTTATTTCTAGTTGGCAAGTTATACATAATGATTTTTATGATGTCAAAGGCTGCCTGCTGAGTTGGCTGTCAGGGATAAGTGAATAGAAGAAAAGGACATGCTCCATTATTTTAATGCGTGAAAAGGAAAATATAGCATCACGCCTGTACTCCGCTGAAGGGTAAGGCGGAGGTGTATCAATGTACACCCACAGTTCAACGGAATGTTTAGGCCCCATATAATAGGCGACGAGCCTATTCCGGGCAAATATACTACCTCAACCGTAAATACCACACGTTGATTTTATTTTATTTTATTTTGATTTTTGTACGCACACGTTGCTTGAAGTATAAATTTTGATGATGTCTGTGGTCTAGTGGTTCGAGTGTCGGACTGCTGATCACGAGGTCGTGGGTTCGATTGCCTCAAGACATAAATATAAGTATTATACATAAATATAATATAATGTAATGAACATAAGGATTTGTGTTTGTCTGGGTGTTTCAAAGTATATAATCCATTGTCTAGTAGCCATAGTACGACCTCTATTTAGTTTGGGACTCATCTGGTCCCATGGTGCTGTGTAAAAATGTCCCAAACATCATTATATTAAATATTAAAATTAAATTTTTTTGCATATTTCAAACACAAAATTCTCAACAAGTTGGTTGCTATCTTCCATTATAATAAAATTGTAAGTGATGAAAAATGTAAGACTAAATATATTTATGATCTTTACAATATAAATATCTATTTAAATAATTTAAAATTATTAATTTAATTAATTTTTTGTTTAATTAATTATTTTAATTATTTTAAAAAAAATTAATTATTTTTAAGATTAATTTAAATTAATCAAATACCAATTAGTTTTTTAACAATCAGTTGGATGTTCCTAGTAGGTAACGAATAATATTCTCCCAGCCAGGAATCAGAATATTTCATTTCTTTAGAGTAGGTTTTATACCATAAAAACTTATTACTGATATCGCAAGATAATAATTGTGCGAGAGATGTGGTATTCACGGAATCCGTTAATAGTTTACCATCAGGCGGCCCGTACAGTGTTTGTCACCTTGTATTAAAATACGTGATGACCATTGGACTGCCAAGTCAAAGGTCTCTAACCCAAGGCACCCACCCACCTCTGACTTTTCGAATTCATGTGCGTATTAATAATTAATTGTCACTCGCTTAAACGGTGAAGGAAAGCATCGTGAGGAAACCTGCATACCTTAGAGATTTTTCTCGACGGTTTGTGAAGTCTGTCAACCCGCACTAGGCCAGCCTGGTGGACTATAGCCTAATCCCCCTCAATATGAGAGGAGACCCGTGCCCAGCAGTGGGACAGTATATGGGTTGATGATGATGATGATGATGTCAGATATATCATAAGTTTAAAAAAAAACTAATACATCTCAAATGACTGATAAAGACTGTCAAAGTAAAAACATTTTTTTTTTATTATTTACATAATTAATGATTAATTACATCTCTCACATAGTGTCTTAAAGTTACACTACTGTAACAAATCACAATTCCTTTTTACATAGAACTATGAATGTATATTTTTATTAATAACACTAATTTTTTTTTTTTTGTAATGGCCAAATCACAAATATTTGTCCCTGTTGGGAACCGAAACCAAAACACTCAGCGCATTGGTGAGGAGACCACCGCTATGCCAAAGATGCAGCTATGCAGCTGACGGTATTGATTGTCCTAGATGACGTAGTGCGTTCCGCGTGGTCGGCAGCCTCATGTATTGATCCATAACGGTGGACATCTAAAATACTGGGCTCTCATTAAGCAGTAAGATACCGATAAATGTAAACTTTCACTTTTGTTATCGTAGGTATATGCTAACTAAAGTAACTTATAATATAAAACAACAATCATGTAAACAAACCCAATTATTGTCAGGATACTCCGTTATAACTTAATTTTACTATCGATTATTATGACTGTAGTCTGATTTTCACATCAGAATTTCTGACCAAGAAAATATTGTCTAAATTAAATTAAAATTATTAAATCTTACGTTTACGGTGAAAATAAAAACAAAACATAAATACTATGATTTTAGTTTCTTTAAAATTATGTCGACAGTTTTTTAGCTAGTTTGAGAACTTTCTAATGAATAAAAACTTTTTAACAAAAAAATTAAACCGCCGAAAAACTGAAAAGCAAAAAACGTTCGACTCAAAATTACTTAGGTGTACATACATAACATTGGTATAATAACTTATTATTTTTTACTTTTCAGTTTTTCGGCGGTTTAATTTTTTTGTTAAAAAGTTTTTATTTTATAATTTTTGGTGGCTCATAAAAAGTAATCATAAATTAAGCATGTAGTAATTAGTGGATTATCCACTAATTACTACATGCTTAATTTATGATTACTTTTTACTTAATTGTGATACACAACTCAGCATTAAAATCTGTGAGTGAACAATAAATCACCCTTATTTTCCAACTCTTAGGGTAGGATTTTTTTAAAAATTTATATGGGATCAAGTTCGAGGTATATGTACTCTATCCTTTAAAAAAAGAATTATCAAAATCGAACTACACTGTAATAAGCTATGCGTTGCTTATACATAAAAAAATATATACTTGTCGACTTGAGAACCTCCTCCGTTTCTTGTTTTTCGTCTGTTGAAAACCCAGTACTTATCTAAAAGTCGTTCAGCTGTCAGTAAATATAATCACATATAGTAATTATGCTGCGTCTCGCCTTTATTTAGTAAAGGATATATAATAGGGCCTTACCTATGAAATTGCCCACTGAATATGACTGACTAGTTTGAAGTATTTATTATATTTGACTTTAATTTATTCCTTAAAAATCAGCGATGCCCTTTTTTCTGTGTTTAGCTTTATTATGTTGCTGTTTTTGAGACTATGAAAACTCTAGCTCCGCATTATTTTTGAATACGAGTTCCCTCAGATGGCACGCAATATCAATCAAGTGACTGCGCGGTGCGATTGTGATTGTCACTATCGTCCTAGAAATGTTAATTTAAACAACGAAGATTTTTACAATATACCTACATACAAACCTGTCGCTTTTCTGTCAATATAGTCTTTACAAATATCATTAAAGTCAAATATTCAAGTTCTGAAACCCCTTTTCGGCAAGGCAAACATTTTAAAACTGAATACTATTCTACTAAGACATACACGGTATTACAGTTTCATCATATTATTAATGCTGATGGCCGCTCTTTCTCCTAGCGGGGATGACATGCACTAATTTTTGTTTTTGTTATTCTAATTCACATTCACATATAATTCACAGTCTAATTATTTAATTTGCAAGAAATAATTTATTTTTCTTTCTTTTCTTTCTTCCTCCTTTACATGTTAGTTTCAAATAACACTACAGCGGTATTAGTAACGCTGAAGCTGTTGCTTGGTAACCAGTTTTAACTCGTTTTTATGTACATAGACTTCTTGTATCATGGTATGTATTCAACGTAGTTTCAGACTTTCAAGCAGCCGCGGTAAGGTCTAAACCACGTGGGATGTATACCGCTCATGTCTACATAACAATGCCTCTTCTGGCTTTCTGGAATCCTGGTATAGTGTATTAATTTTAGTTGCGTGTTGTTGTTCTGAAATGGGGTTTATAATAAACCCGGTTCAGACCACCCAACTTCAGACGGATTCACCGTTTAAATAATAATAACAATGTCATTCATGTAAACGGAAGATAATTTTTGTACACACTTTAAAACTTAAATAAAATCTATATGTCAGGACAAGGTTTTTATGAAAGAAAAAAATAAAAAAATTGTGCAGGAAAATAGAAAATTTAAAAAACTTAACAACTTCCGGTAAAGTCTACGCAGACGACGTCACGGGCAGTAAATTAAATGCTATCCAAATCATATCCAAATCATCAAATAATATTTTTAATGTTATCCTTAAACAGTCGAGCTGACACTGGGTCCATCTCAGCTGAACTCCGGTAGTTCTTCATGAACCCCAACCAGCTGCTGTGGACGCGTGGCACTGTAAACATTATAGACCGGTGATGTTCAATAAGGCTTGGTTTATTTACTATCTTTAATATGTAAGGGACAAATAACATCGAAGTTAAACCAAGTTAATTTGGAAAGAAAATCTGATTTCCAAGTACGTTGCGTGTCACTTCGGTTTCTAACGTAAAAGTCATCACGATAGTCTCCATAACTTAACTGATCTAATACGCTCATAGCATGGATTTCTTGAACAAGTCGACTTTACAGTACACAGTATTCTCAGTAGTCAATTTCAGTTGTCAGTCTTCCTTCCTCCGAGCGTTTTCCCAACTATGTTGGCTCCCAGTCTAACCGGATACAGCTGAATATCAGTATTTTACACGAAGCGGCTGTCATCAGACCTCCGCAACCTTGCAACGCAATTTTGGGGTAATACCGGTATCCTGAAACTGTTTGTCTAACACTAAACTACCACTAACGATTGTCATAGGTGTTCATATTATAACAATCGGCCTTACGTGTTCTCCGAGGCATGGATGGGTTTCGATATTTTAGGAATGGTCACTGATACACAGATTGACCGTAACTAGCGCAGCTTAACCTTCTAAATCGGTTCATCATCTCTGCAATTACTTAACCACGTTAAAATTTAAGTTGTCAAAGTATTTTCTGAAATACATCCATCGTTTATTATGAAACTTTCAGTGTTTCATGCACATGTATCCTTCATCGAAAAAAAAACTTATTGAAACTAGAGAGAAGTTGAAAATAAAGATAATTATTATATTAAATTTGATGATAATTGTGTGCGGTCCCTTTGAGGGACCGTAACTGAGGTAACTGAGGGACTCGTAATTTTCAGTTTCCATATTCGGCACAAATTTTCTATAACACATATGCTTCAGATTTTTCCCTCAATTGACATGCTTCCGAAAAATGATGTGCGATGTAGACACAACTTAGGCGATTTAGAAAAGTATGTAATAGTTTAGTATAGTATACCATTCTCTGGAAAAGTGAACAGAACTGTTGTATACAACATTCAGGCGTCATTTGACCCAGAGTGTTTGTTCGGGACATAATAAATAAAATGCTATTGTTTTTGTATTTATCTAAAAATCACTAAGTCCTAGAAAGACATCTATAAAGATGTCTAAAGACATCAAGAATCTCTAAAGATGTCTTTCTTAGACTCAGTGATGACACATACCTGTCATCATCAACCCATGTACTATCCCACTGCTGCGCACGGGTCTCCTCTCACAGAATAATAGGGATAAGGCTATAAGTCCACCACGCTGGCCTAGGGAGGGTTGGCAAATACCTTCAAGAAAGGCATGCAGGTTTTCTCACGGTGTTTTCCTTCACCGTTTAAGCGAGTGATAATAAAGTCAGAGGTTGACCCTGGATTCAAACTCGAGATCTTCGACTTTGCAGCTCATTGGTCATACCACTAGGCCGTCACCACTTATATATATATATATTTTATGTTTATTCACGCTTAAAAGACAGAATTATTATTATATTGTGTGTTTAAAAATGGGGGAAATTTTAGCAGCCATTCTGAGGCTAGGATGACGGTTGAAGTTAACAATAATTATATTCTATTACATAGCATAATCGAAGACAATGTACCGGAAAACTTAAGAACTCATCGATAGTGCTGACTTTATCATAATTTATTAACAATGATTTTCTTTGTTTCAGGTGAGACATCGATTTTCAATATAAATTGAACCTTGACATACAAAGAGTTGGCAGGTGACTAACCAAGTAGAAACTATATAAGAAGGAAGAATATTCCGAAATTCAAAAAAAAAATAAAGACTCGTAGCTGTAGCTGGCCAATGCAGTCAATTTTACTGATATCGTTCGTTAGTGAAAAGCAAATACTGAATGAATGCGGTCCGTCACTTTTCAATAAACTCAAAAATCTGGGGTAATCTGTAGCTTTTGCCTCTGCGGTAACTTTTGTATATAGTTGGGGTACTTACCACTTTTGGATTGCAATTAACAGGTACTGTCTCTTAATTTTATTGTTCTTTAAATCTTTTGTGGATACAGAAATAATGAAATATAAAAATAAATATATATTTTTTGGACAATTTTACACACCAGCACCATCTGTCCCAAACCGAGCAGAGCTTTTAGTATGGGTAAAAACAGGATATTTTTTTAATAAATAAGGAGAGGACATTCGTTTTAAATAATACGTTTAAAATGATTGTGGAAGTAATCAACGGCCACCCTAAATGAGTGCTTTGTACTTTTTACTAAATTTTTAAATAGAATAAATGCTGGCTGTATCCTAGTTCTTATTGCTTACTTAAATTAGTCTGACAGTCTTATCAATAAAAATCACAATATTTTTGTCTGAAACGCTGGAGCCATAAATTATATTGAAATAGCAGCAAATTTTGGATGGCAGAGTGCGTGGTCAGAAGTTGGCTCACGCTGTGATAGTAGATAATAATATGTGATATTAGACTGCAATATTCGGAGAAGCTGAAACGAGAAGATAAAAACTACTCGATGTAATATTAAAAATATTATATTACATACTGTATTCACTAGTTAACTGTCGTAAAGTTGAATGTTAAATATTTAATCGAATTTTTCAGCGCTTTGAAAGAAAGTGTTTTTAACTTTCTTTCAAAAGTTTATGTCTCCAGTGTTCCCGACAAAAATATTGTTTTTTTGATTGGTAAAAGACTTAGACTTATTATAATAAAGTTATATTATATTCATCTCCATGTATTAATAATATATACTTAGTTTGGCAAATAAATATCTATCTATCAACAAACAACTTCAAATTTGATGAAGATCAAGTAAATTAAAATAGACAACAGTTGAAAAATAAATAGGTAAATAAAAAGGGTTGCAGCTTTTAGAGAATCACAGTATTTTACGTACAGTACGCATGGACACTAGTCCAAAGGCGGCGGAAATCGCTTCCACCATCAGGCGATCCGTCTGATCGATGGCCCCCTATCCCATAAAAAAAAATTACAAGAGGAAGCTTTATATTTATAATCCACGCAGTATTTATACATATAAACCTTGCTCTTGAATCAACTATATGTATGATTGAAAACCGCATTAATATCCGTTGCGTAGTTTAAAAGATGCAAGCGTACGGACAGCGGGAGCGACATTGTTTTACTAAGTAAAGCCAATGGTCGCTGTAACAAAACATGCGTGTCACGTATACCTACCACTTCGGGGTTTGTACTGGTATTCAACAAACAAGTTAAACTTACTTTAATATAATTAAATAGTTTTACTTCGTTAATTAAATAGAGGGACTTATGTATACATTGAAATTGGAATATTTGTACATTAGGTGGTATCATAGTCACTCCATTCTTCATTTTGCAGCCTAGCCGTCATTTGAAGATATTTTGGCGCCGGTCCAAATATGGAGTCAAAATACTAGTATAGCATAAAATAAGAGAGTAATATGTTGATGTTGTTGCTACTCAAGTGTGCGTTTTATTCCGTTACTGTACTCAAACTATAAATTTTGAAATATGTGCAGGATATATTTTTAAAGACTGAATACAAAATATCCTTTTCACTCAATCACCCTGAATATAAAAACTGGCTGTGAGAAAGAGACAGTATAACTGTATAATCCCAACCACGCAATACTTGACTATGATGGGTTACATTACCCAACCCTAGTAAACAAAGAGCCAGAGGCCAGTAATCTAATGTTGCCTGAAAGTTAGATTTAATGTAAATAAAATATTATGAGTTTTTGTGTCTTTGTTTGTAATGCATAAAATTTCCTAACCGAATTTAAAAATTATTTCATCCTATCAGTATCAGCGAGTAACAGGGGCTGTATGTTATATCTATCTACGGGTCAATAGTGTATAATTATTTAAGTTACCTTTGTAGACTCAGTAAGAAAAGGTCCGTAATTATTTGGGAACGACTTGATTGATGAATAAATATATAAAAGATAATATTATATTAAGTAATTGCTAAATTTCAATAGTTTAATCGGGTCAGTAGCACCCATTATTATACATTTTGTTTTTAAGCACGTCGAAATTTACGAAAACTAGCTCTTCGACTAGCCCGCAGCTCATATTTCCGTAGCATTCCTGATAGCCTTGTACATCACGAGCCTATCGAAATAGTCTTAAATTGTTTCAAGATTTATAAAAAATCTACGATTTACTAGACTACCTTTTATTGAAAAATGCTAGCTAGTCGCTTTTTGCATTCAAAAGGTAGTCTTTGTAATTACTATATCTAAAATAATATTTTAGGATGAAATTTTTCGGTAGTAGTAACAACTACTTTGTCAATTAGAACACTTCAAATCAAGGACTGCTGATTCTGTGACTGCCGTGACAGAGTATCTGTTGCTAAGGAACTGCGTCGTCTTTTCAGTTAGTCCAGTCTCGTTGCCATGGTTATACCCACAACAGTACTAGGACAACATGACTCCAGAAGAAGCGGAAGTTAGTTTTAACTTTCCGAAGTTTCCGAAATCCGTTTTTTTTTTCAGTGCAGTCACATCAGATGTTTAAAATTGTCACATAATTGGTGTATCATTCTAAACTGATTGCCCTTGAAGTATTAAATTTAGCAATTTGCTGGCTTAATCATTAAAATTGCCATTTAGTTCATTAATTAATTAAAAAGAAGTTTAAAGGATTTCATAATACTGTGCAAGTTTTACATAAAACCTAATAATAAATATCGAGGTACAGCTACGGAGGGCAGCGAAACTGAAAATCTCACCCTGTTAACTTTAATGCTTGGTTTAAAACTTTAAGTAAACAACATGTTTTTGGATTAAGTTTAAGTATTTAATAATAAGCTTACAAGTAAACTTAAAAGTATACATCTCAATATTAACATTCTTTCATACTTAACGCCGTCATTTAACCAGGTACTGAATATTTTATAATATTTATATAAAACTTTTACATATTATTTAAAACACTATCTAGCGTGAAGGTAGGGAACTTATTCAGGAGTACGTAGTTACGTGTGTGTCATTTGGTTTATGTAGAGGGCCTTCATGTACTTTCAGTACATTTGGCAAACCTAAATTCTTATGAAGAAATCTCTTTGAATTATAGAATTTATTTAACAAAAAAGATGTCGCGTCTTTTACTATTCAATTTGCTGTGTAAATAGGCAATTAAACAAGGGTGGGTTATTAAAAAAATTTCAAATTCAAATTTCGATTTCGACATTTTCAGAATAGAATATACATAGTTATTACTATAATAATTATACAATAGTTGATACTTAGAAATATGTTTTCAATGTATCAACCAATCGCCGAATCACCTGCAATTAAAATAACAAAAATGCTGACTCAAAATATTATTATGAATATTATGTTGTGCTAACACAATATTACTATGACTATCATGATTGACGTATTGTGTTACTAGTTGATAGGTATACTACAATATTGATATCTATATGAACATACATACCTACTGTGCCGTGGGATTTAAGCTCAAACTTGTATTTGTACATAAACTATTTCCCGTATCTATCGCAGGACTATTCAATTCCGCATGTAAGAATCATCGTTAATGATCGGTGTAATTGCCAACATCCTCTTTTAAAATCTCGCGACCTGGAAAGGAAAATATAAAACTAAGTATAATATTATATCAAGAAATAATTTTCAATACGATTATTTTACGACGCACTGATAATTTGAATAATAGTTTGTAGCCGATGAATAAAATATATAAAGGGATCAGGAACGGCAGTTGCTATTTATTTCGCTCGGATGTGAGTTATTAGATCAAGGATACTTGTAAAATCTTAACCGGACTTGGGCAGATGGACGGACGAAGACAATCCTGCTTTATGCAGTTTTACATGTCGTTCAGACGAGTAGGTACTGAAACCAGTTTTATAGCTGCTTGTCTGAGAATATTTTCCCCCAAGCATAAGTTTGACGTATTTAGGGTATTTTATTATTGGCGCTTTATTACACACAAGGCCATGATGATATTACTTCATTAAATTGCTGTGAAGTATTTTTAATTTATTTTATCAACCGACGAAAAACAATAAAAAATTTGATAATTCTTTTTTTATTGTAAAGGGATAAAAAAGATAAAGATACCCCGAAGTTGGTCCAATATAAATTTAGAAAAAATATCTAGCCCTAAGGGTAACAAAACGCCCACCACCTCAATCTACCCTTGTCAATGGACACTGTAAAGGGTCCGAAACGTCGGGATTAATAATATCAATATATCGCGATAAAATTTGTAAGAAGTAGTTTTATTTCAATGTATATTATTCGCGTAGTAAATGTAAGAAATTAATAAGATGATTGTTTGTTCACTCACTGATTGTAAGGTATGACCACGCAAAACTTTATACAAAGTAGTCCGATTTTGATAATTCTTTTATTATTGGATAGGGTGTACCTCAAACTTGGTCTCATACAAATTTGGAAAGATATCCTACCCTAAGAATGGGAAAATAGGGGTGATTTATTGTTCACTCACAGATTTTAATGCTGAGTTGTGTATTACAATTAAATCATAAGTAATAATAAATTAAGCATGTAGTAATTAGTAGATTATAGCTACAAAAATAATAAAATAAAAACTTTTTACCAAAAAATATAAACCGCGATAAAACTGAAAAGCAAAAAATACCTAATAAACGTTTCTTATTTAACTTTAATAAATAAGTTCTTAAACTAATGTAAGCATACCTAAGTAATTTTGAGTCATATTTACGTATGTAAACACTTGTCCTGACTGACTGATGAAGTCAGTCAGTCAGTGACAAGTCCCTAAGAAGGTGATATACCCGTGCGAAACTGGGGCGGGCCGCTAGTAAGGAGTATAAAAGAGTTTATTATTGTTTCAATACATTGTTGAATATATTTACATTAAAGTTGTGTATCTGCAGCCTTCTAAAAAGGATTGGTTTTCAGAGCTTGATTTTAAAAAGTTTAAAAGCAGATTTAGATTTTAAAAGAAGTTTTAAGTGAGAAGTTAAAGGGGGAAGGCAAATGAGAATGAATGAGATAGCGTAGACTGTTCACCCTTTCCTGTCTTTCGAATGGAGTAGTATGGGGTGGGACAAAATTTTTAACAGCAGACCTTGTTACAATAACAACACGCTTCACTTTTGATCCCTTCAATTTGATTCTTTCTATCAAAAGTTGTCGGACAGGTTGAAACGTACAAAACATATCCCAAGTTTGGCCATATAAATCACACGGCACATTAGCTTAGTGGTTAGAGCGTCGTGCTAATAACGCGAAAGTCGGGGGTTCGAATCCCTCATGTGCCAGTTTTTTTATTTTTGCTTTTTGGGTTATTTTGTATCACAAAATTAATTACAGTTTTATATGTTCTATTAGCAATTCCTATTTAACTCTTCTTGCATAAGTTTTTGAAGTGAAGATTTAAACGAAAAACTTAATTTATGAACTTAATTTAATGTATGTATATACTCATATGTTGATGTTTTTTCCAGTCTTTCCAGTAATTGTGCGATTAAATCTGAATGCTATAAAAGCGTTTCATCAAGCCATTTTCTAGTCTAAATAAAAACTTCTATGATGCTTTTTATTCGTGACTCTGTGAGCGTCTGAAAGTGTCATTAAAGCTTCATGGCAAAACGTTTAAAAATAACACAGATATGAGTTTGTATGCCGTTCGTGGATACATTATTGCGTTTACGACGCGACAGATAGGTGGCATTCACAGTCTATAATCAAATAGTATTTTAGTTTTTATTAGTTAACGAGGTGTTCTAAAAATAATAATGTGCTTGCAGAATATTTTATAGAAAATATGAAGACATGAATAAACAATAATCTAAATAGTTTTCTAACAATGACTTAATGACAGACGCACAGCATCAACCGGTGAATCATAAAATTTTGCAAAGAAGTTTCTTTTTGGAAGAACAAGACACAGGTAACATTGTGGGCATACAGCTAGTATATGATTGTATAAGTAAATGGTCACTAATCAGAGTAATTAACAGCTATTCAAAGTTGTCACAGGACAACTATATCTTACGAAAGAGAATTTATTCAATAAGATAACTGTGTACATTTTCCTAATAAGAAAAGTGTTTTTCTTTATAGCCCATACTGCAATGCCAAACAGTACAATTTTGTATGACAACGATCTATAATTTTAGTACGCAATCCTAACCTTGTTTGTGCTAGAAATAAATAGGTGCTGTCAAATGTCAAATCCTTGTACAGTAATCTTACACTAGTACTAGGACATCATAAACTACGTCGAGATGAGTTTGTGCGCCGGTCAAGGATATGTG
Source organism: Acronicta alni (assembly GCA_964056405.1). Classification (NCBI taxonomy): domain Eukaryota; kingdom Metazoa; phylum Arthropoda; class Insecta; order Lepidoptera; family Noctuidae; genus Acronicta; species Acronicta alni. The sequence goes on from OZ043913.1 coordinate 19,077,052, forward strand.
ATTCAAGATGGCAGCAAACAGATGGCGTTATTAGTTTATCTTAGTAATACTCGTTGGGTATTATTAATATAATAATATTACATAATAATTATTACCTATCTCGTGACGATGATTTCTTTGTGCTTTCAAAGAGCGCGTATTAACAAATTTTTGATCGAAATTCGAATTTTTCCATTCCTTTGCTTTATCATATTTCAATATTTATTGTGTACTAAAAAATAAAAACACGATTATAGTGGACTTTTATAAAACTTTAAGGAGAAAAATACTTTCTCCATGCGTAGAAGTTTAGGTAAATTAAAAATATTTTAACGCAAAGCACTGAAAGTCCTTTTTATTTATACTTTCCGCGTATTTTCCTAGTTCCTCTCACTCCCTCGTTTTAACAACTTAATTGTCTGTCCACTTAAGGCTTATAAAATAATAAATTGAACCAGATACATTGAAGCAAGTAATTTTCAATTAATGTGATATTGTAGTTATTATTAACTGTGTTACTAAGTTACAACAACTATGGTGGAGATCTGACGGCGCAGTGGAAGTGGAAAAGTTCTGAGCGAAAAAAAAGTATATACCTATTTTAGAATAAAATGAAAGGGTTATTAAAAAGGTAATTTCAAAATGTGTAAGTATAAAAATACTTTTATAAAACACAAAAAGAGGTCAAATTGTGCTACTTTCGTGGGGTTGACCTCATAACACAGAACAGAGCATCTAACAAAGTTCTCAGCTATCTCTAGCTAAAGAACTAATATAGTGAAGGAGAAGTATATCATAAACGAATTCCTTTTACACTCCACCGCTACTTATTTTGGAATTTTTGTATACCGGCTTCCCGATGTCGGCCGGTTTCCGAAGTAGCCACACGGACCTCCAAATGAAGCTCAATATAACGTCTTCACTAGAAATTCCAGTGAACACTTCACTTGCGCGATGCAGGATTTAATTTTCAAATATTTTTCACGTAGTTTGTGTACTACTAAACTTAAATATCATTATTTAATAAAATAAAAGATTTATTTTATTATTGTCGTGATGTGATATTTTTATTTTTTTCTTATTTATTATTGAATGCGATCTATACCAAGGTTTTTACAATATTTAGAAATATTAGCGCCCTTCAACCTTGATGAATAAAGTTGCGGACGGAAGCGAAACTAAAATACGCATCCTTATAACTTTAATGTTCATACCTTGAATCAAACTAGTATTTGATTTGATAGTAAGATGTGATTTGCAGTTAAAAACCGCGATATTAATATTCTTCCATATTCAACGCTGTCATTTAACCAGGTAATATGGTTTTATTTGTAAAAGCACTATCGAGCGTCAAGGTGGGGATATTATTCTTTACGCAGGTGTAGTTACGAGTTCCATTCGATTTATGTAGAGGGCCTTAATTTAAAACATTTAGCAAAGTTAAATTCGTGTTTATTCCGTAAATAGTTTCACAAAAATATATGGTAAGCTGTGTTCCCACATTAGGTCATCCTATGTCATGGGAAACACGCTTTTATTTACAAATTAATTACGAACTTTTATTGAATGAATGATGCTATCTCTCTCCTTACGCACGTCCGGCGTCTATAGAAAGCAAACGTAATTCATTTCTGTACTCCACCCCCATGAGCTTCATACTCTCCCAGTGATTAGCTTTATAAATAAAGGTCGGGAAAAGCAAGCTCCCGAATAGCCGTGAATGCATCTTCAATTTTCTATTGCGTTAGTGCCTTAGATAATGATTCGGTTTTGGCTCTTGACTTTGTTTATTATTTTACTATTAACGGATCAGTTAGAAAATATATTTTCCGCACCGCTATTAATAAAATAGTTTTGAAAAGCTACGTTTAGTTGAAGAGCAACGACTCTCCTAGCGTAGTGTCTCCTAGCCTGAAGCATCTCCTATCTAAAACCGTATGCAAGTGGCATAGCCGCATAGCTGCAATTTGCAGTTAACGAAGCTACATTGACAGAAATCGTAGAAACTCATGACAGCCACGATAAAAATTTCCATAACTCGACTAAATATTTGACAAAAAAGCTAGGACACTCACTGTTCACTGATATTTTGTTAATCATTCTAGCAGTTCCGTGGGACATATTATTTAAACAATTGCTTCTGTCATTGTTTTTTAAGATGCAGTCATAATCGTCAAAATGATTTTAGCTTTATCTTTTATTTGAAAGTTTCAATCACACCAAAACTTGGTTGAATAAAATAACCTTTTTTTAAATACAATATAGTTGTCATACTAACCAATTTTAGGTTAATATGAATACCTAATGCGCACTGTATACTCGTAAAATCAAAGTTAAGTAAGTTAATCTACAAATCCAAGATTGAAGTGTACCTAGTGACATTAATGATGTAGTAGTACTAGTAACTGCGACCTTACTACTGCTGACCTACATTCTAAGTGTTTACTCTACAAATGTTTCATTCATAAAATATTGCTGCCTCACACTCACGTTGTACAATACAAGATCAAAACTACCCCTACCCCCAAATGGCAAGGTATGCATCATAATACACATAAGGTGTGTGTGTGTGTGATTGAGTTTAAGGTAGACTTTCTAGTGTTCATTGATTCCTAGTACATAATATTGTATGCGTTTCATTTCCAATGCTGCCTCGAAAGTTGAATAATAAAGCATTGAATTGAAAACGGTAACCAATGAATGGAAGGGCAAAACGGTGAATCCAATAATCATGATATTTTGATAGTCATTCATTGATAAGTTTTAATGTTTACGTTATAATATTAGTGAAATATCAGTGTAGAAATATTTTTCACAAAAAATACTCAATTACAATATAAAATACAAGTCCATTAATTGAAAATAAACTATCTGCGTTATTGATTTAGACACCATTATTATTATTAATAAAGTAATTTTTTCTATTAGTGTCTTGAGAGAATCGCATGCAAAAACTTTATCTACATATGTTTTTAATAAATACATTTTTATTCCCGTTTCAGCACTGAAATAACTCAGTGACGTCATCCTGTAAAATATTTTTATCAGTATCGCTCTGTATCAGTTTCATAATTTCTAAATCGTCGGCTTATATATAGAGTAGAGTATAGGTAGAGTTTGTATTCCTCAAATATGTATGGTGTGGCACGCCAGAATTTACCAAAGAACTGTCGCGTGCTAAACTTACAAACTGTTGATGTAATGGTATGTTTCATTACGTTCACCTGAAGAATAACTGACCCGCACAATAAAATAGGGTTATACGCGACTATTTATTTTTTGACATTGATGATTTCGTACGAAAAAGGGTTTTATAATATTTTTAGAAGCTGTAAAAGAATATTTGATGTTTAAGAAGTCTATTAATCATATTTTTAAGTTTATTTGACTTGCGTTGTTGTTACTGACTTCTTTAGTATACTGTATAATAAAATCAATAATTTTTGTAGGTTGGCCAAGTCTATGAATAGATTTGTCGCACTAGGGCATAATAAATGGAAGGATTTACCTCTTCCTGTTGCATCAGAACGAGTCAGTAAGTACAAGTTAGTAGGTACATCATAAATCTTGTAATGACGTGTCTTGAGTGTCCAATTAAACACAAGTGGTTTTGTTGAATATTAGTATAATAATGTAATCTCTTACAAGCTAAGGTACAATATATAGGGTGGAGGCACGTCACACACTACACCTCCCCCGTTTTTTTTTTTAAAAAAGTATATAGACCTACATAAGATATTTTTTTTTTGCTTGTACATATATGTAAGTTAAACATATGACAATAGATACACGAAACAATATTTTTTGGTTACACATATCATTTTAATATTTTTAATAGAACATAATTTGAGAAAATAAATTAATTAAAATATTAAATTTTGGAAAAACAGTAAAATTACCCACTTCCATAAAAATTAATACAGAACGAATATTACTAATTACCTATTAAAAAAGTTTCTCGATATTTTTTTTATTATGTCTTTCTATTTTACTCAATTACCTACCTTATCTAATGCACTGTTGACAATAATAGTAAGTTGTATTTTTTATTTATTTCATTCTGATAATTATTTTAAAAGATACTTCCTTCATTTCTTTATTCATATTTATAGCAACAATCAATCAATATTCACGATTAAACGTCTTCTCTTTTCTTTCCTTCATACAAACAATTCTTTACTTATTAGATATCACTTCTTTCATATACTTATCTCCCATTTTACATACTTAATTTATTCAAGACACACATTTCATTTCATTTTAGAGCCGTCGCTCATTTCATTATTATATATTTTTATCATAACGAGGTACATTTAATTTTTAAGTCGACTTTTACAATATAATTATTCTTTAATTATAAGGACCCAGATTTAAGACTTTATAGACACCAACTGTTTTCACGGAGGAAGGCTCGATCACTGCCATGATCAAACTGAAGGAACTGGATCTTTGTACCTCCCTATTGTGTACCATATTTATTATACATTATCTATCCAATCACCAAAATCATGCACAACATATCCAAATGAATAATTTGGTATAAAAGTTCTCTATCGCTTGCCGGGTGATCAGTCCGGTAGTACCTAAGCTAGAGCCTTATGTACCAAACGATTCCCTGCTCTTTAATGAAACTTTAATTTTCTGTTTCTACTATATAAAATAGTTAAAACAATTGCTTATAATAAAATGTGATGACCGCAATAAATATGAGTTCGAAATAAATAACACATTAAGTATGATAATTCAGTGGCTAACTAATAACAATTTAAAAAAAAATCTACAAAAAACAAAAATTATGCATTTCCATCAGAGATCAAATATTAGAGACATCAGTTTAAATCATCAAGGCGAAGTAGTTAATTCAATTAATGTAATAAATTTTTTGGGTATACACATTGACTGTAAATTATCGTGGAAAACACATTTAGATGAGATCTGTAAAAAATTGAACAAATCGGCCTCTGCTATATATAAACTAACCAAAATAGTTAATCGAGAATCTGTCCTATGTGCCTACCATGGAAATGTCGTATCCGTTATGGCATAATATTCTGGGGAAATTCAGTCTCGAAAGAAGCTCTATATTTAAAGCCCAGAAAAGATGTATCAGAGCCATATTATGCGGGTTGGACACAACAACAAGCTGCCAAGCATTCTTTAAACATCTAAAATTGTTAACAATGCCTTGTTTGTATATTTATGAAGTGAGTATCTTTGTGAAGACGAACTCTTATCTGTACAAGATTGCTTATAAAAGTCATTACAGAAAACTACGTGATAAGAATAAACTGGAGCTTGAGCTTGAGATTGCGTACGGTGCCGGCACAGCACTGCTGAGTAAGAGTTTTCTAAATCTTTAATAAATTACCAGATGACATTAAAAAGTTAGATATAACTCAATTTAAAATAAGCATAAAGTCATAAGTAGCAACTTAAGAAATGTTTTAAATCACAATAATTGTCTATTTATTGGTAATTGAGATACGCAACACCTACCAAAAAACGTTTTTGTCGTGAATATGGTGGTGCACAGCAGAGTCACGCCAAGTTTTATGGCAGATAAAGGAATGACTTACTTTGTTTTGTTAAACCAACTTCCGCAAACTTCTTCTGAAGTCATGTTGTCCTTGTACTGTTTTAGGTATATCCATGGTGTTGCCATAGATATACCCAAAACAGGTACACTGGATTAACTTACAACAACGCTGCCATTCCATGGTAACGAACGCTCAGTCATGACGGTCCTTAATTGAGAGTTCTTACAATCTAGTTGTTGCCTTTCTCCAACGTAATAGGACTCAGTGTAGACAAGGATAGTGAGTCGGGTGAAAGGATGTGTCACATCCACATGTTAAATACGATGAATTTATCAGTTAGCGCAGTAGCAAGGGTCGTGCCGTGCGTGGTGTGCGGTCGTTCTTCGATACAAGGATAAAAGGACTCACAGAAAGTACGAATATAGCCTTTGTTGAATCTAGCTACTGACTGTATTACACTACTATAACAAAATGCAATGGATGGGGCCAATTTTGTACCACATCCTTTTACCTATCATCCTCACAATCCCACGTTGGAGAAAAGCAACGACTAGATTGCCAGAACTCTTCTTTAAATTAAGGACCGCCAGAATAACCGTTTGTTACCATGGAAAGGTTGGCGTGGCTGTAAGTTAATCCAGTCTAGTTGCCATGGGATATACCAAAAACAGTACAAGGGCAACATGACTTCAGAAGAAGTTTGCGGAAATTTGCTTAACAAAACTAGTAATTCTTTAGTCTGCTATAAAACTTGGCGTTGCACTGCTGTGCACCGAGATATCCTACAACAGTACTAGACGGTTTTCACATTGCGCTTGCGTGGAAATTGGAAGTCAGAATGGCAGCGTTGCGTACTAAAATGATACCTACTAGGAGATCATAAAGCAACATGAGCTTGAGCTTGAGCAATGGCAGTAGTAACAAGCCCTTATTAAATTACTAAACATAACTAAATGCAAGAAAAATGTTTCGATATTGGACGTTTTCGGAGATATTCACTGTTTTGATATTTTGGAAAATCTGCTTTTATTTTTTGTTCCAAGATTCAGTTCATTTTTATTTTGTAAATTTCTTGACTTTGAAATTCAGCAAATTTTGTAAGACTTGCTTATGAACTTTTAAAATATGAAACTACATAATGTGCAGGTAATTATTATTTAGAATTCCACTGATGCCACAATCAACGTGTCCACCAACTAGGCTCAAGTAACAAACAATGTATAAAAAAATACCATCGACACGAAAAGAAGAAGGTAATTATGTCAGAACAGAAGATTTATAATACCTAAAACAATCCTTTTATTTTTAATTCAATTTAAAAAATATCATACATCGTTTTGTCAAAAAAAACTATTCATGTGTTTTATTTTCCAAAATAAGAAATTTTAAGCACAAATAGTAAAAGGCTTCAATAACTAATTAAATACCTAACTATGTATGTATTAAGTATAAATTGGACGGAGACTCACGATCCCGCAGTCAAACTGATAACAGTTTTGTGGGGCAATGTTTAATTGTAAGCACTTTTTGTAAAATAAAATAAAAATAAATAAATAAATTATTTCGTTTTGTTTTGTTGAGTATGTTCATACATAATAACAGTTATTATGGTAACTAACCTCTCCAAACGGGGTCCCATTTTACTAGTACTATTTCTTATTCATATATTATTATTAATTGGTAGTTTAGGTAACTCCAAGAAAATTTATTTATTTTTCAGTAATTATAATTACTAGTTTTTTAAAGAACCTTGCTGTTTTTTTGCAACTACTTAACTTATTAGCAATATCTCAAAACACATTAAAGAATATATCACAACAGATCGGCTATTACTACCTAACGACTTATTTGGATACTGTTAATAAAGTATTTATTCTTTATTTCCATTTGTGTTTTTTTTACTTTATTCCGTTAATTACTCAGTACAATATTACAGAACGTCAACCGATTCTATAGTACAAATAAATTGCGAATAAATATTTTTCGACCTTTGGGGATCCAAAAACCACTAGAATATGTTTTAGCATCAGGCATGGTCGGTTGCATGTTTCAGTAGCATGGTCCCCCAAAATGTCAGTTTACCGAGATATAAATAATATTTTGAGGTAAAACTTGACATAATAATATGATAAAACTACAATCATTATTACCTTTAGACCTATAACGTGACTACAGGCGTCAGATTATATCCGAATAATCATATATTATTATCTCCTTTATTTAACTTTTCTTCTTATAAATTATATTTTTAAATATTTTTATAAAATAAATTAAAGACAAAAACATTTAAAAATATAAAAAATAGAGGCCCACCGGTATCGGGAACAGGGTCCAAGCTACCGGCGGTCAGGGTTCCAGAGAGAGGAACCTCCTAACAATACGAGCCGTGTCTAGCAGTACTGCTTTCTGGACCAAGCCCAAGGGCTCTCGTTAGGCGGCTGGGTCAAGACCCAGCCGCCTAACGAGAGCCTCCTAAGATGTAGATCGAGGCTCGTGGCTATTAAGTCATTGGCTGACACGACTATCGGTACAATGATCGCTGTGTCCACATCCCACATGTCGACAACCTCGCGAGCCAAGTCAAGATACTTGATTTGCTAATCTTTCTTGGCTTTCACGAGGTTCCCGTCATGCGGGACGGTAATGTCAACAATCATTGCACGCCTCTCGATTCGTATATTATTATTATTATTACTGTTTATTGAAAGAGAGTACAACAATAATTAAATATTTATATACATAAATAATACCTTATAATTGTCATAATTATACCTACGCTAGTAGGTAATGAACTGAATGCAAAAAAAATATTTCAATAATTCTATAATAATAATTCAACGCTTTCGGAGATATTTTTATTCCAAGATTCAGTTTATTTTTATTTTGTAGATTTCTTTACTTTAGAATTCAGATAATTTTGTAAGACTTGCTTATGAACTTTTAAAATATTGACTTACATAATGTGCAGGTAATTATTATTAAGAATGCCACTGTTGCCGCAATCAACGTGTCCACCAACTGGGCAAAAACAAGAAATACAAACAATGTAAAAAAAAAATACCGTCGACACGAAAAGAAGAAAGTACATAATCTCAAAATAGAAGATTTATAATATTATAATACTTTTATTTTTAATTCAATTTAAAAAATATCATTCATCGTTTTGTCAAAAAAAAACTATTAATGTGTTTTGTTTTACGTAAATTATTTCATACCTATTTTAGCTTAATTAATTATGACTTCTTAAAACTTCACATCATGTTAAATACGATGAAATCAGTCAGCAATCAGTAAGCAAGGGTTGTGCCGTGTACGGTGAGCGGTCTTGCTTCGATACTAGGATAAAAGGACTCACAGAAGGTACGAATATAGCCTTTGTGGAATCTAGCTACCGACGGTATGAGTAAACTACTATAACGAAATGCAATGGATGAGGCGTTTTTCGTGCCACATCCTTTCACCTATCATCCTCACTATCCTTGTCTATACTGAGTTTTATTACGTTGGAGAAAGGCAACGACTAGATTGCCACAACTCTTCAATTAAGGACCGCCATGAATAACCGTTCGTTACAATGGAACGGCGGTGTTGCTGTAAGTTAACCCAGTCTTGTTGCCATGAATATACCCGAAACAGTACAAGGACAACATGACTTCAGAAGAAGTTTGCGGAAGTTGGTTTAACAAAACTAGTAATTCGTTAGTCTGCCATAAAACTTGGCGTTGCACTGCTGTGCACCAATATATTCAGGACAAATTAGCTACAAAATGACGTATTTTAGAATTTGCGTATCTCAATAACCGCTAAAGATAGAGAATTGCGATTTTAAACATTTCTTAAGTTGCTCATTATGATGACACTATGCTTATGTTTTAGTAAATTCAGATAGCGAGCATATCCTTTGTATTGAGAACCAGATGTTACGGACAAAACTCATAATTGGTTAAAACTAATTTCAACTGCAAAAGTCAATCAAAACTAGTTTTGCCTGCAACAGATACAATTCCGGCTAGTCCGCCATCAAACTTGGCATTGCACTGCTATGCACCGAGATATCCTACAACAGTACTAAAAGAAGGTTTTCACATTGCGCTTGCGTGGAAAAGTCAGAATAGCTGTTGCGTACTAGGAGGATATCTACTAGGAGATCATGAAGTAACATGAGCTTGAGCTATAGCAATGGCAGTAACAAGCCCTTAAAAAATAATTTGTTCGGTTTGCTTTCCATTCATTATCACGGTATATTACTCCTTATTACGTTTTGTTTTGTTGAGTATGTTCATAATACATAATAATAGTTATAGGTGTGTTCTGTAAGGGTAAACTAACTTCTCCAAAAGGGGTTCCATTTCATTAGTACTATTTCTAATTCATTTAATTATTTATTGGTAGTTTAGGCAGCTCCATGAAATTTTATTTAGTTTTCAGTATTTTAATTGCTGGTTTTTAAAGAACTTTGCTTTGTTGCAACTACTTAACTTATTAGGTAGCAATATCTCAAAAACATTACAGAATATATCATAAAAGATCGACTATTACTACCTGACGACTTATTAAGATACAGTTAATAAAGTATTTATTCTTTTTTTCCATTTGTGTTTCAACAGAATTCCTTGTAGAAACATTGGTTTATATGTACATACATTTTTATTCCCGTTGTAGGCTAAAATGATTCATTTACGTCATCCTGTAAGAGATCATTATTCTTTGAACTTCGGCATGTAGGTAGAAACTTGAATTTCTTAGGTATGGGGTATGGTTTGCCAGAAGTTACTGTTGTTACAGAAGTCACAGTTAGTTAATAGGTATCAGTAGAAGTTTGACTAGAATAGTTTATTTTAGTTTCCTTGCCTTTATCGAGGCAACAAAGGCAACAAAACACTGAATGGTTACAGTAATACTATAAATGAGAGAAATTGAAGTATGTCATTATAATAACTGTCAAAATTTAATATTTTGACGCCCTTTGTGAGTGTGAATGACATTCTGTAATTTAATTTTGGTACTGAAAATTATAAGGTTTCCAATTATACAGTCTTTAAAACTGTACACCTTCATTATTTACGTCTCTATACTTATATTAAGTATAGAGATCTACTTTTTTTTTAAATATTTTACTCTAAGTATAAACATATAAAAAATAGAAACCCACTAGCATCGGTGGATCGGTATTTACGTCTCTATTATTATTAACACGCATTACGTTATTGTGACAATGTAATGCGTTTTAATTCACTGCTAACTGCGTGTCATAAGTACATTACAAGTGGACATAAATGCCTTACAAGTTTATGCAATCTATTATTAAATATTTACCATAGACAAAAAGTGAATAAGAATTCGTTGTTTCTTTATTTTATCTCTTTCTCTAGAGCAATATAAATATGGTGTGCCAGAAGTTACTGTTGCTACAGAAGTTAAAGTTAGTTAATAGGTATCAGTAGAAGTTCGATATTCCATTCAGAACAGTTTCATATAGTTTCCTTGCCTTTATCGAGATAAAGGAAACAAAACACTGACTGGTTACAGTAGTACTATAAATGAGAGAAATTGAAGTATGTCATTTACATAAATATCAAATTTTAATATTTTGAAGGTCTTTGTGAATGTGAATGACATTCTATACTCTATGACATACCTCAAAATCTGTCATTTTGAAACAAAATTACGTTAATAATTCTACCTTGTCGAAGATAATTTTTTACTCACGTAAATACACTCTTTACAGTTAAATTTACATTGATTAGAAAAAATACAAAGAAACTGAAAATCGTAGGTATTGGTAATTTATATTAAGAAATCATGTATCTTTTATTAGAAGTTAGTGAAATCATATTTGTAGGTACCATTGCAAAACTGAAAAGTTAGTAGGGGTGGGGTGGTTATCAAAGGCACCTAAAATGAACTGGGTGTGTCATTAGATACTTTCATAATTATAAAAAACATAATTTTGTTTTGTATCAAATCGTTACCTGCTTCCATGATTCTGCAATGTTTAAAAAACCCTTACTATTAAAAAAACCCTTTCTCGTACAAAATAAAAAAAATAGATTGAAGAGTTTGTATGGAAAAGTTTATTTGATTTGCGTTGTTGTTACTTCAATATAAAATCATGTTTTTATAGGTTGGCCAAGTCTATGAATAGATTTGTCGCACTAGAGCATAATAAATGCAAGGATATATATATAACCTCTACCCATTGCATCAGGAGGAATAGGTAAGTACAAGTACATCTGACATCTGTGTGCACCGACATAAACGATGTATGTGCAGTCTGAGAGAAAAAGAGAAAGCGAGAGAATTTTGCTTGTCACCCTTACTCGCGATCAACTTCCTGTGAGTCCTGTGAGCTTAGTGCCACTATCGCTGATTTATTAAACGGAACGACCCCTAGGTATCTCGGTACGCGGTAATGGTCCAAAATATTTATTTGAAACCGAATTTGAACTATTTTCTGTTCCTACTATTTAAAATAGTTAAAACAATTGCTTAATTTCAGTGACAAATTATATAATATTGCATAATTCAAATTCAAAACTTTATTCCGTTAATTACTCAGTACAATATTACAGAACGTCAACCGATTCTATAGTACAAATAAATTGCGAATAAATATTTTCCGATCTTGGGGGATCAAACAACTACTTGAATATGTTTTTGCTCAGGCATTTGCATCAAAATATTTTAACGTAACTTTAAATAAATTTCAAATATGGTATGTGATCTGTATCAGTTTAAAAGTTTGTTCAATATTAAACATTGTAACAACTTTTAATAGTTGTCTAGGCCTTATCGGGACTTAATAAAAGCAGTGGACTGTATAAAAATAGGTATAATGCTTGCTATAACAATTTTGTCGTTACAAAAGAAATGCCCGTGCTGTAACGCTGCGATCAGCTGAGTGATGAGCGGAGGCACGGCGCACGCGCAGCCGGTTGCAGAACCCCGCACCCGGCGCCTGCCCCGGTGTCGTCTGTCGTCGCATGACATATTCCCCGGGTTGAAGGGACGTCTTCAAATGTCGACAGGAAGAGGGCAGATGCAGTTGAAGGCACGACGAATGGTGCCCCGCTTCGTCTTCAGTTCAGCCACTCTCGTCACCCCGTCCACGCCAGGATAGGTCTTCGTGACCCGGCCTAGGGACCAGAGTAGCGGTGGCGTTGTTTTGTTCTTGATTAGGACCAAGGACCCTGGCTTGACTTCGCCTCTGGAATCAAACCACTTTGATTTTGCCTGTAGCTGAGAAGTATATTCATTGTGAAATCTGCTCCAATAGTGCTGCCTGATGTACTGGATTCTTCTCCAACGATCCAGTCGTGTGATGTTAGCATCAGTCACCTGAGGGTGTGGTACAGATAAAAGTGGTCGTCCAATTAGGAAGTGTGAAGGAGTAAGTGGTGAAAAATCGTTAGGGTCTGCAGAAAGAGGAGTAAGAGGGCGCCAATTCAAGACCGCCTCTATGTGAGTGAGACAGGTGGCCATCTCCTCAAACGTAAAATTTATTAAAGATTTAGTAATCTTTTTAAATGATGCTTACACGATTTAACAGCAGCTTCAGCCAGTGAGTGGAAATGAGGGCTGTATGCAGGTGTAAATATAAATGTGACAAAAGCAGCTGTGGACCAGCATGTAAAAGCTTTAAATGTTGCATTTGAAATATGTGTTTAGTAAATATGTGTTTACTACATAAAACGATAGGATGTTTCACATTAAAATCATAGGGGGAATTATCAAGCCCCCGCCCACGCGAATGAGGTTATGATTGTCAATGAATGGACTCAAAGGAAGCAATCTACTTTTGCATGGCAATTTTAGCCCAGATTTTAAAAGATTATATTCTTCAGGAAACATCTCAATTTGTGAATATATTGTAATTAAATTTAATGAATTTAGTAATTCTGTTGGTGAAAGATTGTCACGCAATTTGTTTTTATTTCTTAAGTTAAATATAAATCTTTGTATGTACATATGTAAATATTATTTGTATTTTTGTTAAACTAGAATATTTTTGCATGTTTGTAATGTTTGAATGATTAATGCTGTATGAATGATTGCTACTGTCACCACTAATGAAATGAGTCACTACTTCCGGCAAATCATGTTTCTCTGTGTTTGGCATTTTAGGCCACTCATTTTCATGATTTAATAAAAAAGAGGGTCCAGACCACCACAGAGGTGTATCCCCGACGACATCGGCCCTTAGACCACGGGAAACAAGATCCGCCGGGTTGTCCTTCGACGGTACGTAGCTCCAGGTATGACCACATGTGCTTTCCTTAATCTCGTTGACTCTGTTTCTAACAAAAGATTTTAATTGGTTAGAAGGAATAGCGAGCCAACCCAAGACTATATTCTCTTAATCGGAATTACGAATAGTATCAATTTAATATTGAAATATTTATGTTATGTATTAATTATACGACTGCCTCATTAGTCTAGTGGTCCTAGGCGCGACTGCTACGCTAGAGGTCCTGGGTTCGATCCCCAGGTCGAGCAAAGTGTTATTGGGTTTTTCTATGAAATTCTCAGTAGCAGCTCGGAGTCTGGATTTGTGCCCGGTTAATGGCAATAGGCTCGCCCCCTATTACATGGGACCTAAACATACCGGCGAAATGTGGGTGTACATTAGTACACCTCTGCCTAACCCTTCGGGGAATACAGGCGTGATGGTATGTTATGTTATGTTTATTAATTAAATAATGATTGTGCTGCGGCAAAGAGATATAAGGTTTACTGCAATTCAATTATGAAATCACACGTAACTGAATAAAAAATATTATTATTAAAAGAACGAATGAGGTGAATTAAGGTTGACTAGGAGCCACAGTGTTTGAGTATACACTGTACCACGACAACAAAATCACAAGGATGTCAATTTGTTTTCCAAGGTGACGTATATTATTGAGGCCATGAGCGCCAAAGTGGGCTAACTACTTCAACTATAGTTTTCAGTAGTAAGGAAAAAACAGAAGCCCTGATTTCAAATAATTGTAACTTCAGAAAATAAATAAAGGTATTTTATTAATTTATGAAAAATATGGAACTCCTTTTTAGGCCACTGTGGCGTGTCATTTAATTATTATTTACGGTAAAATTACCATAGTTATGACATTGTTAAATTTGACTTGTTTTTTAATCCCGCGCGAGATATTGCAAAATCATTACACGACGTTACCAATTAATGTGGGTATTCCACCATATAGCGATCTTGCCCTTCCCCTTCGCTATCGGTGAGTGACCGAGCAAGCTGGCGGCGGAAACGTCACATAACATAAGCATGGCATGGTGGTATTGGTGGTTTGGTAGGTTGAATCTAATTTTGTGTTTCTTTAAATTCGAATACTGCTTAATATCTGTCAAATTTATAACATTACCTTTTTATGTGGGTTAAACCAATCTTTTTCTAGTTAATCTTCGGATTGACATGAGTTGGTAGTAAGTATTTTTATAATATGAGATGTTTTGCCTTTTATACCTTCTATTATTATAATTATTAAAAAAATTCACAATTTTTACACATTTATCATTTTTTTTTAGAAAAAGTTTGGTAGTTTTACGCTCTTCTTTCTGTACTTACTGCGCCTGTGGAAATCGTGAAGTCAGCCACATACACGATTCTTGACACCAGGAGTCCATGAAGCTGCGGAATCTTCAAGCGGGAAAATCACAAACTAAATATACTAATAATAAGTACCGATACAACTTTTATCAAAACTGCAATTGCATCATCGTAATAAAATTTTGATCTTAAACTATTTAGCTGAATTAAAACTTGCTTAGATGTGACTCAGATTTTTTGGTGTTTAACTAAAATTCTCGACGATATTAACAGTTCATTCATAATTATTAACTATCAGATATCAATTTTCATAATTATTATTATTGTATAATTAATAATTATGAAAATTGATCAGAATTTAATATTTAATCAATAAGTACCGTTATAAACTGAACCTAAGAAAATAACCACTTGTGTCAAAAATTAGCAATAGGATTGCCACAGAACAATGATCTTTTTCATCCGTCATATAGTAATTAGAAGTTATCTTAAATAAAGTTTTCTATGATTATAGTTGAAGTATGTGGCTAACGCAAAGATAAGATGTCGAACGAAGGCCGAAGATGTATACATTTATGGATCATGACATTTTAGTGGATATTGGCAGGTCACTTAATCAGACGAAATGATTTTAGGTGGATTTGTTCCACCTAAAATCATTTCGCAGTAACCGAATAGTGGCCAAGGGATACATAACGACCGCAGGGCAGACCATGAGCCCGATATTTGGATACTGCCTATTGTGGGGGCAGTTTGAAATAATAAAGAATATTAAATAATGCGGCAGTAGATAATTTGATTATTAAGGTTTCAAAATATTACTGAAAAACGAAATTATAAAAATAATATTTATATTATATATTATCCATTTACCACTTGACCTTACTATGTACCAGGACTTCATAACCATGTTAGCATTTATGTGACGTATGAACGCTGTGTCGTAAAAGTGACGTCATTGATCGATCCTTTATCTACACACACAGTCAAATGAATCGTTCACATGCAAAAAATATGTGTGTCTCGCTCGCACAACGCACCTGCGTGAAATTAGCTTCGTGTACAAGTCTTGATACTAGTAGCCCATAACGCAGTAGAATCTTCGAACGAGAAAATATCTATAGCTAAAATGTTATATAAGTAACGATAGAGATTAAATCTAAATTAAGTCATGTGGGAGTAGTTCCTAGGTTAGGTTAGAATTCATTCTATTAGAACATTGATCGCACAGAATTTGGCTGAAACTCTCTTTTATATGGTTTTTCACATGTTTTTCTAAGATAAAATGTGCTAAAAGTGCCTATGTAAATGTGAAGGTATTAAATACTTAGCAAACATTTATGAATTAAATCTGAGTAAGCAACTTTTTGCGTCATCTAGCTTCTGCCCGCGACTTCGTTCTCGTGGAAAAAATACTTTTAATTATCGTTGTAATTTGGCTAAGTAACTCAAAATCGTTATAAATTATGGCCTGTATTTATATATATTATTCTGATGTATAAATAATAATACTGTAGTTTCATCAAAATCCGTACAGTCGTTTTAGCGTGAAAAAGTAACAAACATCAATCCATCCATCCGTCCATAGTCACAAATTTTCACATTTATCATATTACTAGCTTTTACCGCGACTTCGTACGACTAGACTTAGTAACACAATTGTTGTCGGATTGATTTCATGGGATAAGAAGTACTTAATGTTAGGGAAATTCCCGCTTTTTTCTGAGATTTAATATGCGTTTATCACAAACTCAATCATATTAAATCGAGATTTTATTAGAACGCATAATTAAATCGAGATTTAATATGCGTCAACACACACGTGTACCAACATTTCATTCAAATCCTGTAAGTAAGTCTCCTACATAAGTTTTCTGGGAAATTCCAACATATTTTTGAGGTAAAATGTATCCCTATTTGTTATCCCGGTCACATAATATTTGTGTATGGAAT
This sequence comes from Acronicta alni, assembly GCA_964056405.1. Classification (NCBI taxonomy): domain Eukaryota; kingdom Metazoa; phylum Arthropoda; class Insecta; order Lepidoptera; family Noctuidae; genus Acronicta; species Acronicta alni. Next base: position 19,094,080 of record OZ043913.1, read on the forward strand.
TTCTATAAAATCCCGCAAATAGGTCTCCTACATAAGATTTCTGGGAAAGTCCTACATAATTTTGGATTAAAATGTATCCTATTTGTTATTCCCAGCCACATACTATGTGCGTATGAAATTTCATTCAAATCCCGTAAGTAGTTCTCCTATATCCGTTTTTCCGGGATTTTCGAGATAAAAAGTAGCCTATACCTTGGCAAATATTTTTAGATAATATTTTATTAGCATTATTTACAACTTAGTTTCTATCGTTGTCCTCCCATTCTGACAACCGCTTCAGATAATTTACAGATGATTCAGCTTGATGTTCTTGTCGTGCAGACCCATAATCTGATTTACTTTTTTTCTACTTTTCCTCGATCTGAAAAGAAGATTGCAATTTTATTTTCAAACTGTTTTTGGAAATGACAGATTACTTTATTCCCGTGATCCTTGAATGATTTCCTATAAAATATACTAACCACCCTCGAGAATTATCCAGGTGACGTTTATTTGTTTGCAACTTTGTTACCCCCTACGTACGATGTATGTACTAATCCAATATTAACAGATTGGCGTTTCTAGTTAAGATACGTTGGTATTACTCCAGTTTAAGGAAGTTGAGCCAAAACTGCAACGATATGTGAACTCTCTAATATAAATGTGATCTTTCACTTTCTATAGATTCGTGATTTATGGATCAATGCAAGACAAGTCTATTGTGTAGACTCATATTATATATATTCATAGGAATTACTGCTAGACTAGTCAACACAATAGACTTAAATATAAATCTTTCGATCATGCTATAGAGCATGATCGAAAATTTGATAGTGAAAGTTCACATATTATATTGATCTCTTAATTCATCATGAAAGCCTAGTATTTCAGGTAGAACCCACGGTTGTGGATCAATATTTGTGGCAGCCGCCGATCACGTGACATGCCGCTATGCCTGCTACGTCATCAATGCCACCAACTTGAAGTTCTTCAAGGCTGCAGTAGTACAGTGTGGAATTATCTAGACACGCGAGAGTGTGTCAAGCCAAGAAAAGAGAACTGGCGAGCAGCACCTCTGTGTTATAGACGAATACTATATAATATAAAATTACACGATCCATTTGGAGCCCCTTTTGAACCCTTCAAAACTCAAAAACTATTGAACATAAACACACCAAAATGTTGGTGGTGTATGGTGGTGGTGGTTTGCAAAATTATAATAGCATGATTAAAGGTTGTTTTTTTCGCTTTTTGTAGGTGGTATCTACTTTGATACCAATAAAAAATTTGTTACACCTACATATTTGAAAATTGTTTGCAAGAGCAATGATCAGATTCTTGCTGTCGATAAACGTCGAATAATTTTTTGTGGGACACAAATGTAGGTTTAGGTATATAGGTAATGATATCCCACCAAAAACATAAATGTGAAAATGGGTGCCAAGTTCAATATTGTTATGGTAAATATGTTGTAGTTGTCGACTTCGACAACAAAAGCCTTGGGATTTATAAAATGGGTGTTTTGTAGACAATCCTGAAATTTATTTATCGTAGTTGTTACATTTGAGCAACTTTGAAAGACAAATTCTTGTATTTTTCTACGTTCCAAATTATATTTTGACTGATTAGTCAAATTATTTCCACAATGCAAATAACTTATGATCTACTTTTTATTAAACATCAACATAATGCCTTGGCTAGTTTTTATGAGCAAAGAATTTATATTCTTCTAAATATTTGATTTGCTGGCATTCCTCGCTACTTAAAAACAATAAATAAATAGATATATAATTATATAGCCTGTAAATAGTCGCTATTACTGTTTCGTTAATAATAATACGAGTCCTACATATTTACCCGATTATGTTTCCTACATATTACAACGATGGAGTTAACAGGTTACAGTAAATTACGTACTATTTATGTCTACGCATGTCACATGCATAGACATAAAATACTAATAAACATTTCACTCCTGCAAAATGTTCATGTTTCACAGCCTTTTTGATAGTGTTTTGCACTATCGGCTTTTTTAAGGCCGTTAATAATAATAATTTGAAGTTGCTTTGGTAATGTAACATAACGGATAATACCTCAAATTAGTAAATAGTGTTCATGTTTTCCTAGTAGCTCTTAATATACAGTGAAACGATCGTTCGAACTTCACGTTATTTACGAGCTTTAAAATGCATGTTTTTCATTAATGGTAAACTAGGAAGGAAAATTAATTTTTATTTATTACTTACGTTGAAGACTTTTTATGTTATCTTAACTGGGGGCGCTGGCATGGCCAGCAACACTTCGACCAAATGTGGCCTGTTGTGTTGTCCCCAATATTCTGTGTACATTAATTATTATTTACCTGGCTTAAACATTTTGTTGTCATGCAAGGTCAGCATGACAACAAAATGTTTAAGCCAGGTACTTTTGGTGCTTGTTTGTTGGACTTTGTGGTCACAAATCTTAATTACTTTTCAGTTATGTGTTTGTAATTACGGTATTTTCACATTAATACTTGCAGGTGCTATAATTTGGTTAATACTACTTACACTTGTAAATACTACAGTTAGAAAGGTTAAGCTGGATAGACAAACTTTTCGAATTTAATTTCTGCTTTACTAAGATTTATTAAATGCATAATTTGAAAGGTACATTAAAAGGACTATCTCTATTACTTTGTTTCAATTCTTAATGACATTATATGATAATGACATTATATGCCATTTGTACCTTCCTGGGGGAGATAAATTTAATATTATCGTTATTTTGGACAGGTACATTTAACAAACTATCAGGCTACACCGGTTTCCTTACTGTAGCTTATGGTGAGCCAGCTAAATAGAAACATACAACAGAGAAGAGGTAGTAGGATACTTGATAATGAACAAAATCCTCAAGAACCTGGAGAGGATTGGATTACGACAGATATAGGACAAAATTGGGATACCGATTTACTAATAACTAGTTAATATTTTTTACTCAGGTATAATAGGCTCAATTCAGTCAAGGATAGTACGTAATAACCAGAATATAGAAAATAACTGTGGCCACGGTAGACGCCCCGCCCAATGCATTTTACTATTCCACTTACTTTTCTTATTCCACCTAGACATAAAGGCTATTTCATCAAGTGAAGATTTCCTTCTAATAAGAGCTTCTGCGATTCATAGTATCCTAGTGGAAAAGAGTAATACAACTTCTATGCGCCCTGGTCTTCTCTTTGTTCTGTATTTTATGTATCAATTGTATTGTAAGTAGTTACAACTTGTTGCTTGTTGTCATTTAGTAATTAATATAGCGTCACTGATCATACTACTTAGTATTCGTATATTGCTTACCAATTTAATAATACTTATAACATTACAAAATATTATACTATTCTTCTACATCGAATATACATACATAACATACATTCACGCCTCTATACGCCGAAAGGTTAGGTGGAGGTCTACTAAAGTAAACCCGCAGCTAGCCAGTATGCTTGTCCCATGTAATAGAGGGCGAGCCTATTGCCATTAACCGAGTGCAATCCCTATATCGAGATGTTCATAGAAAAAAGTCAATAATACTTTGTTCAACTTGGAATGAAATGGATTTGAAAAAATCTTTTCAGTAAAAAATAGTAGAATACTGAACTGAGTATTTTTTTAGCTATAATATAAATCTTAATTGCCAATAAACTATGAAAACTGGTGAACCCAACGACCAACTTAACCATAACGTGTTACTAAAATCGTTTTTCAATTAAGAGAGCGGGAGACTGTACTTCAAATAAACGCCATCCCTTTCTGTCAGCAAAAATATCTTCGCTTTAACATAATTATTACTGTAGTACGGATCTCTGGCCTGAAGTTTCCAGTATATTTCTTTTTTTTATGATATCCTAGTACATCATTCGTTTATCAAGAAAACTATAAATCTTCAAGACCACAGATTTCGATAAAACCATATTATTTTATTTTATTCATAAAAGATCATATAATTGTGAACTGAAGAACAACTAACTAGGTAGGTAGTAGTAGTAGGTAGTAGGTAGGTAGACTACTACCTAATGCCAGATATTTAGAGTCTTAATACCAATAACTGCCAGGAAGTAGAAGTAATTGCCAGCATGTGTTTCCGGATAATTACAACCTGGTAAAGCCGTTGTGGTCAAACGTAAATAATAATAAATAAATTACTTAGTTATTATGGTGATTAACATTATTATTATTTTATTATGGCTACCAGGACTCCATAAGAAAGATAGTTAATTAAATTGTTTCGGATATGCATGCAGTCTGCTGACAAATAAAATTACTGCGTGAATAATCGTGGTTTTATTGAGTAGTCTGGTAGGCCTGGGCTACTCATAACGCTAATCATTTTTATGACAGCGTTTTTAAGATAATCTTTCCAGGTGTTCCTATTCGAATGAACCCTATATCTTTCTTTAAACCTATATAAATATAAAAATGAATCCTTGTTTCCCTTAGTCGATTTCATTCATCATTTTATTCAATTGCGCAGGAAATTGGAAAATTTTAGAAAACTGTTTGATTATTAATGGTTTGAGATATCTTTATTTCCCATAAGAATTACAAATTCACTTACATGAGAAATGTTTAAACTTACATACATTATTAACAAACGAACAATAACAGTTTTAAAATTACAAGTACCTATAAAATAAATATTCGAAAAGTGTAGGGTAGGGCAAAATACTTTTATAGTTAGAACGTAAACACTTATTATTAATATTCCTTCTATCTATTTATTTTCTTATTTACATTATATTTTTAAATATCTTTACAAAAAACACATTTAAAAATATAAATAAAATAGTTGAATCCAATTAGTTTTGAGTTGTGATTGTAATTGTTTTAAAACAAAAAATCATTTTATTTCAAATCAATCTCATCAATGCTACATTAGATTGAAATAATAGTTTCTAATTATTTTTAGACTTACAAAAAACTTGAGTAAAATGCTGTTGGATGATAATGTCAGATGGCAGCTTTTTTACGTATATGCATGATTCCGGATACTGATCAAGTGAGACTTTTAACGCCAGGATAGATGTTTGCACTTGGCACAATAAAGACTCCTTTAATTAATATTCACAGAAGACTACTACGTCTTCTTGACGAAAAATAATTATTTTTTAATAGAAAAAGAATGTTGATTACTTAATAAATATTTATGATTCTGTAAAGCAAAGAACTGTACCTACTGGAATACATCGTATTTTGGGTAATAGTGCCATCTGCCCAGCGAGTAATGTTTTAACTTTATTAAACAGCACTAGCACTATCTAGCGTATGATTTTGGAACGTTTTCGCAAGCCGGATTTGTATCAGTTTCATCGGCATACACTCGTATATTGTGCCAAAATAAATAAGCGAGCCAATCTATTATGGTTATACACATTTTAATCTTCTTAGTTAATAGAAAAATATACCTACAGAAAATTAGCATTTTATGGTAAAGAACAGTACCATAATTTTAAGTAACTTAATACAATCCTCGGTAGTACAGTGGTTAGTATCCCTGCCTGTCACGTAGGAGACCGGGGTTCGATTCCCCGCCGGGGAGATTTTTTTTTACTGTTATAATTATGATCATCGATAGTAAATACTTTTTACTTTAACGTTTTAAAAATGATAAATTTTGGGTGGCATAATAAATTCTTTAAATAGGTAAGCATGAGCCTCGCAGAGTACGCAACCAGCACCCTTTGCTGGTTGCGTGAATAAAATTAAAACAAATATTTAAAAAAATTACAAGCAGGATGGATAATGAAGGTAACAGTTAAGGTATTTTTAGTGTCGAGGAAACATGAAATCGATAAGATAGAAAGATATCAATTACTGTCAGAAGCTTACAGCCCTGTGAGCTTGCAATAAAAAGATAAAAAGCCTCGTGTGCATTGACGGTCAATAATTTAATTTAAATGTTATAAGTCTTAGACTTAGGGTATATTTGTAAACAATAATAATCTATTATTCATTTGTTGTGCCTCGACACCTGCACGTACCTGATGGCCGCTATAGATTAATTCCTTAATAGAATAATAGCCTCTTCTTCGTCTTTAAATAACAAAAGTTTAATTAATTACATACATTATATAATTAACACAGCCATTTTACATTATTATTATCAGAAATCCATGACTTGACCTAAATATAACTTTGACGTAATTCAGAATCAATTTCATGAACAAGTGATAAAACAGACCTCGTTCATTTTTCAATTTTAAGTTCTAGAGCTAATACTTACTGAGATTCCTTGATTAATCAATTAGTAAGTGCTTATGTATTTTCCTTTTATATAATAATTATAAAGGGATTATTACAAACTGAGTGATAAGAGCTGGGACTAGATAGAAAAAGGAGTTTCAGGTTCTCAAGGCTATATTTTGTTACATAATCCTCGTGACAGAGTTACGGGTTAAGAATGTATTATTCCAATATCTTGTTCACGCTGCATGCTGTTTAATTTTGCTTTAAAGCCTATCTTAGCTAGAGCATGCTCAGCGATGTCATACTAGGAGAGAATAAATAGCACAGAAGAGATTTACTGTTAGTGGTCTCGTCCACGATCGTCGTCCTAGTGTTGCTGTGTCCATGGAAACAGCGTACACTTGGGGTGCTTCAGTCTTCTTGTCCCGCAATAAGGACGACACGTAAGACACTGCGGTAGTGACCCTTGTAATTTATGAGTCACTGGTAGCACCGATTAAGTTCGTGGCGTTAATGTTGGCGCCCTAGTCGCGAAGGACTGTTGCCCTGGATACGCATCTCGCATATTTGTATTACCAGAGCAATATGACTCAAAAAGAGTTATTTTTACTAACTTTAGTTCGTAATACGAAGCATCAGTTCTAGAAAATATTTCTATTTTATATTTTTAAATGTTTAATACTTATGATCAAATATGTAAAAATAAAAAAAAACTTAAAAATATAAATAAAGTGAAAATAATATGGGGCCTGACCACCGGTAGTTTGGATACTGTTCCCCACTTTAACTTTAACGACACCAGTGGAATCACTCACACGTTGTGCAATTACCAATAGCCACTGCGAGTCCCATCCGCCAAGTCGAAATTTGCCTTCACATTCTGAATTTACGTGTTTATGGTGACGTCAGTAATACCTATTGAAAAGCAAGTGTTTGCTGCTCAACCGACATCAGATGCCACCTTACCTATTAACTATCTTTTTGTAATTTTTGGCATGTTCCATGCCATATAAGATTTTTAAGTCATTTTTCCTTCGCTAAAATAACTTTAAAATTAGCATGGAAAATGCCAAAAAATACAAAAAGAATCTTAGAACAGTTGCTCAGAAGCAGAATTTTCGAAATTCGGTGATCCACCCCAGACGATCATCATCAGATCTAAATTTCTTTAGGTTTACTGATTGCGAGCGAAACGCGGCTGCTGATCGTGAGGATATGACTTGCATTTTCAGGCCGAGTAAAGTGTTATGGCTGTTCCATAAAATTCTTAGTAACAGTTTCATTGGAGTTCAGATTTATGCCCAGATAATGGCAATGTGCTATTACATAGCACTTAAACATACCGAAAAACTGTAGATGTACATTAGTACACCTATGGCTAACTCTTTGGGCATTAAAGACAGTTACAAAATAATGCGACGTAATCGCCATCTAGTATTAAAAATCTCAAACATGGAGTTATAAAATAGCTGTCTTCAAAACAGGACTATTTTCAGAAAAATAAACAGAATTTAATTCATGATACCTAAAAATTTTCTTAAGTAGAATTGGGTCATCTTTTAAGTTAACCATAAAAATATTAGCATTTTACATGCAGCAACTGATCTACCGCCGTCAGATTACAGAATATTTGCCATATTTTAAGACCTAACTGGCAAAAGGCTGAAAGCATTCTCAATATTTAATATAATAATATTTTTGGGACATTTATTATTTTATATTTATTTATTTGGGACTTACAGCGCCATCCATCAGCACTAGCAGTAAACACAACATCTGTACGGCTGAAGGTAACTCAAATTATGCTGTACTCTACATGATTCACCCCTTTTCACCTCTCAGTTGCAGGTGGCGTCGATAGATTGCACTGTTGCATTTATAATAAATTTTGAATCGCGGTGTTAAGATTCTCCGCCGAGGAATGACCTGCCTTGCAACGTCGCTCTGAGCTCACTCTACGTGTCAATTTGGCCGGGAGTGGACCAAATTGACATGTTAGGGTGAATAAAGAACTTACTGTACAGACTACACATAGTAGTTATACATATCCTTGTATTATGTTGACGATCGATATTTAGTTCGACTTAAGATTTACTTTTTGTTTATTACTACTGAGTGAAGTGTACGAGAGTAGTGTATTTAGTTTATTGTTTTTAGACCTGAAAAAAAAGATGAAATAATGTATATCAAAGTTATATTAACATAAAAATCATTTCATTATTATTTTGGTGACAGTGCCTTACTTCTATAATTATAACGATTTTAATTTTTTTGTGCCAACAGGTGTCCCTGTTGGGTGCCAATTGGTATTTGTTAATAATAAATCCGATGGTAGCAACAACTCGAAGACTGGGCTAAAAAAAAAATTACTTGCAAAACCTTACAAATAATTCAAGACATAGTTAAAAAAGGTTCCCTCGAGAAATAACTAAAGTCATGTGGATGGTTGTAATATGATTGGGTAATTAATTATAATTGGAGATTGTTTCCCAGAGAGGCCTGTCCTTACTTATTTTAAATGGATTATCAAGTGCAACAAATAGCACCATACAATGGAATTGAGAATTATAGAAGTTAAATAATGCGATTTTATGTTGATATTAGATGAAATTGAGAAACAACGATTTATAAATTCAGGCGTTACGTCTCGGCGGCGGACGTACTGCGCATGATCGGGATGAAAGTCAACGTCTCGCTTGGTTGCTGCACCAGTCATCTGATAACATGCGCTCCGGTCGGTAGCGCAATCAGATATGATTAAAACAACTTGAAATTAAGTATCGGTATGATTCTCAGTTTCACCACATTGGGTGAGATTGGATAAAATTGATTGATGGTAATTATAAATCGCTGTTTTTCACAACAGCATAATTTATAATTTAACTAAGGGATGCATCTGGGTGGGGATCATACTGCACACAATTGGGATGCAGGGCGAGGGCTCGTTTGGTTATGTCGTCAGTCGACTGATAGCTAGCGCTCCGGTCGGTAGCGCATGCTATCAGTTGGCATTAAAACAACTTAAGTTAAAAATTCACCGCTAGGGTTGCTTGTCAATAATAACAAATAATACAAGCCATAATTGTTTTATAATAGATCTCTACCGAGGTTGCTGATTAGCTGTCATTAATAGTAATCTAACACAATTAGTGCAGGGTATAGGTTAGTATTGGCACGCTATCTATAAAATAATAATAATAATGGCTAGATGGTGCTGTTTAAAAAATTTTCAAAAAATATTTGTTATAATGTTTATTTGGAACACATACACTGTTGTCTAATAAACTAAAACATTATATAAAACTGTAAGTATGTCGCAATTATAAACGCCCGTCTCCATATAACACGAATAAACACAAAAATAAATAAATATTCACACACACACGAACACGTATACAGATACGTCTTAACCACAACCAAAGGCCAGCCACACTCGTGAATTGCAAGAACTATATTATCTATTATTATTTTTCGTCTCTGTAGTTTTCACAGCGTGTGTTATAATCCCTTCTTGAAACTGATTAGATCCTTGAATTCTATGATGAACAATCATTTTTAGCTAAAATATTTAAGCATCATGCCCTCAAGAATAAGTGATGTCGGGACCGACATGACACGGTATGATTTTTCATAATAGAATTCTAGGACCTGTCTAACATTTTCAATGTTACTTTGCGTGGCGTAGCAGTCACCTATAATCTACCACAGTTGTTTGTTTTTTAATGAAAGGACGTGATTTTATTACACGTTTGGAATATCTAAGATACTCACGATGATCTTGTTTTCCCAAACTCGTAGGAATTTCCCAAAATAAATTCCTAGTACTCACGTGATAAAACTAATTACTGTGCAAATTTTCATGAATGAATGCGCTGTCTCTCTCTTTACACAGGTGCATAGAAAGTGAAATGAATTCGATGGCCCACTATTACTCCCATGTTCTTTAGCTTTATACTCTCCCAGTGACTAGCTCTATAAATCAATCTCTGAAATACATAGAAAGATAACGTAGCGAGTGAACCTTCAATTTACTGATTGATGGAGCACTAGACGGAGACTAAAGTCAAAGATCGTAGTAGTATAGTTGGGTTTTGGCGACCAGCAATAAATTACCTGGAAACTAAGATTTGTGTATCTTAAGGTCCCAATATATTTAATAATATATTAATTAGTAGCTACTGTCCGCGACTTCTTTCGCGTGGAAAAGTTATCTTAAATAATTGTTGTAATTGGGCTTATTAACTCAAAATCGTTATAAATTTATAGCCTATATGTTATTCTGATATATAAATAATAATACTGTAAAGTTTCATTAAAATCCGTTCAGTAGTTTTAGCGTGAAAGAGTAACAAACATCCATATCCATCCGTCGTCAGAAACTTTCAGATTTATAATATTATTAGTAGGATATTTGAGGATAGTCCAGGCTCTCCCCCTATTACATGGGACTTAAATATAACAGTGAACTGTGGGTGTACATTGGTAGTATTGGTACACCTCTGCCTAACCCTTCGGGGATTACAGGCGAGATGGTATGTGTTGTGCTTAGTATTCCATTTTGATGCAAATTAGCAATGTTGAATGGGAAATTGTTACATATTTTATCTATGAACATATAAATATATTTACATAATTATATACAAATTACTTATCTCGACTGATTCATCAACGTTGAGACTAAACCGCTGGGGCTACAAAGTAAAAATTTTGGCCTAAACACCTCAATCTATCCACGCGAGCGATCGCCCGGGTAACAGCTAGTGGCGTTTATTAATAATACTCAAAGTTATAGTTGCTCGACACAAAGACTAATAATTGAGATCTTAATTACCAATCAAAACACTGCTGGGCACGTGTCTCTTCTCATGATGAAAGGGGTTAGGCTATAGTCCACCAGGCTGGCCTAATGCGAGTTGGCAGACTTCACACGCCTTCAAGAAAATCTTTAAGGAATGTTGGCTTCCTCACGATGTATTCCTTGACCGTTGAAGCATTCAAATATCGCCACAATATTATTTTTTGCAGATGACTGATTCGTCAAATTCCACGACCATGCATTTTCCTAACGACTCATTATCTAATACATTTATATAGACCATTATTATGAAGTTTAGTAAAGTTTCAGTCAATGCTACTGAACAGAGAAAGAATAGAAGTTTAACAAATGTTCGACGTGATTCTTTAAATTGGCACAACTTTTTTTTATGAACCAATTGACACGAAACAAACCCTAAATGTTAAGTGAAGCTTACTACATTATATTAGACACAGATAAACAGACAACCTAACAAAAATTTTGACAATAACTGTTTGGGTGCTATTTGCGCTGATGAAGGCTCCAATAATATTTTTTCTCATATATCTTCCATGTACTAACAGCGATCTGTGAATTTTTATTATAATTCTATTATGTATAGAATAGACAAATAATACACTTTTTAAGGAATTAAATCATTCAAAATAAAACGTGTAACGGGTGTAACTTAAGTGTGCCAAAACTGCCAAATGTAAATGAGAGGGTGAGGGTATTAATCAGTAAAATGTGAGTATAAGTTTACGCGGAGAGAATAGGGATAGCAACAGTTAATTCATGTAGCAAGAAAGAGATAGATATAACCCAATTTTTGAGAAAAAGTACTTAATAATAGACAGGTCAAGTTATGCTGGCTTTAGCATTTATGTACCAGATCGTCGATCTGAGACCATTTTATTGACCTCTCAATTTTCAAGGTGCAACTTGTTTTGTTCTATGATTGCCTGGTAACTGCAGTGAATATTTCCACGGAAATTTCACCGTGGAAATTTTCACCATGGAAATTTTGCTCTGGTCGCCCGGTCATTTTCCAGCCCGTCCCATGCTCCAAAACCGCGCCTCAACAAAAACAAACAAATTAAGCCGTAAAACTTCTCGCACGCGTCAGAAAGGTTTATACGAGAGATCTATTAATAATAGGGGTTAAAGTATGAAATTTCCGTTTTATTGCAATTTACTTTCGAATAAAAAAAACAACTGAAAGTCAATAGTCGAATGTTGCACATTTTTTAAAAGAAGAACTTCATGGGTACATACCACGTGAAAAAAGTTCACAGAAAGCAGTACTCTGGTCCTATGGCCCGAGCGTAATAATAGAGTACTGCTTTCTGTATCAAGTCACCCAACGAGACCCTCGACTAACATCTGAATTTCCAAGGTTTCTTTCTGTGGGGCCCTGACCACCGGTAGCTTTGACCCTGCTCCCGACGCCGGTGGGTTTCTATTTTTAAATGTTTTTTATAATGTTTACGTAGGATAAAATATTTAAAAATTAAAACAATACGTAGAAATATGAATAAAGGGAATAATAATAATCTTTATGAATATATCTATTTTCCTTATTTATCGCATCACGCGTGAATGGATTGAAAAATTTCGGTAATTATTTTTTTGTTGTGTTAATTATTGTCACGAGAAGGTTAAAAAGAAAGAGAAAATTAAAAACATTATGCAGGAAATTAAAAAATTTAAAACACTTAACAACTAGATACTTTCAGGTAAAGTCCACACAGACGAAGTGGCGGGCAGAAGATAGTAATAAATAGATTTGATTTGATAATATTATTTAATTTACGCGACTGCTACGCTAGAGGTCCTGGGTTGGATCCCCAGGTCGAGGAAAGTGTTATTGGGTTTTTCTATGAAATTTTCAGTAGCAGCTCTGAGTCTGGATTGCCCGGTTAATGGCAATAGGCTCGCCTCCAATAGGGGGCTAAACCATGTTATTACATGGTCCATGTAATAACATGGGACCTAAACATACTGGCGAAATGTGGGTGTACATTAACACACCTCTGCCTAACCCTTCGGGGAATACAGGTGTGATGGATTAATGTTATTTAAATTAAACTAAGTCTTAAAGTTTTTATTAATATGTAAACATGTAAGTATTATATTCATTATTTTATTGTAATGTAAATAATATTTAAGTTATTTTATATGAATTATAAAAGAAACAGACATAATTGGTATATATAAATTAAATAACGCTACGCTATTTGTGGAGCGGTTGGTCGAGAAGTTGTTGAGATGATCTTGATTTTTGCTAACTTCTAAAGAAGCTGTTGTAATTTTGTGGCAATTATAAACACAATAACTATACTTATAAGTACGTATACGGCGACGCATTATTAGCACTAGAATAATTATGTTGTACCTAAAACCAACATGATGAGTTGGCTAAATGAAAAAGTATTTATAGATGAAAAAGTGTTATTTTGTAACACAGTTCCCGCGAATAAATTTAATTTCATGGAGACCTCCATGAACAATTGTTTCATCTAGCTTTATTATCTCTATATCCTTTGCATTTCCTTGGCCTGTCCAATACGGTCGTGGCGAATTTTGCGGATCCCACAGCCAAGACTATAAGGGTAAGTGAAGGCAAGTGTTGTTTTTATTCGGTACAAGTTCGACATACCCTGCCGCTTCCCCAGGTGGCGGACGATCCATGAGGATTTTCCGTACTATAAAAAAGGCCTTTCCAATAACAGTTGCCACCATGGTAACCTCATGTTTTCCTATTCAACAATGTATTCTTATGATGCCCTGGTACTTGGTGCCATTTACCCACTATTTTCAGACACGCTCTTGCGCGAAGTGTCTGAAAATAGCGGGTAAACGGTAGTGTAAATCCCGGTGCACTGCAAAGATGCAGTGCACCCGGATTTATACATAGAAAAATATGGTGATATACCACGCATTATTGCTACGCTCATAGAGGGGGCAAATATGTTAGCCTAAATTAATGGTAGTTAAGGCTCTCTACAATGACGACTGCGCTTAAAAAGTGATCTGTATCCAGACTGTTTACATTATATTGTTGGTCTGCACCTATAAATTGCCGATCTCGTGTCATTTTCTTCTCTCGCATAGTATTGTACTGTTTACAGTATGAGAGAGTTAGCACAGCTAGTCAGCTATTTTATAAAACTTTTTTTGTTAGCACGCCACTCCATTTTAACTGACGTCATTGCTACGGTGGCTACGGAATTGTAGTAGTAAAATATAGCTACAGAACTTGAAGACGGGACGCGAGCCTAGACAAATAGAATACTTATATGCATTTTATGTTTACCTGGTAGGCGACATTCTATTGCAATTGTTTTTTTATTCGGTATGTAGGTAGCAGTGTACGAACGAACCTTCCTTCCTATCAAGGGTGTCAAGTGCTGTTTGAGTCCACTTGAGTATATCAAATGATTATATCAAGACTGGCATGACCTGATGGCTTCACGCGATTGTTTCCGCCTGACAGCGGCTTGTTAAGACCTTCGTCAGACGGCCAAAGAAGCGTGCCGCAAAAATTGTTTCATGTCAGCCTCGTTTATGCCTAGTGCCTCCGACATACCCAAGTACTTGTAAATCTCCGTTGAGGCAAGTGATCTAAGTTCTGTGGAGTCTGAGAGTTGTAGCGAGGGGAGATTGCATTCAAACCTGCGCCTTCTGGTTAGGTATACCAGACGCAATCCAGAAGACACGCAGGTTCGAATTCTGCCTACGGTCGAATTTTTCCATTGGCTTTAAAATCTTGGCATGGAAAGTGGCATAAAAAAAAAAACAATTTAAAATTCAGTGCTTGGGAAAATTTAATATGATATGGAGGATTTTTTGTGATTATTGACATCAAAAGTGTTGCCAAAGTTATTATTATTATGTATAGATAGATAACACAATGAAATCTGCTGTAATTCAATCGTCCTTTAATGTACTATATGGATGAATAAAACCGTGATTATCATTTCTTTAAAACATTCAAAATCGTCTCGTACAGCAAATTTTTGATAACCTCTCAACACACTATATCGTTACTACATTGAAAACTTAACACTATGTATGATGCTACTGCGAACTCCTTTGGATTCATGCTATTCTGGTAATATTAACGTGTGGCATTCCCGTGGCAACGGATGCTCTGACTCTCAGCAGGCAGTATAAGGCATACCAATAAATAAAAGTTTTATGCAATAACTGTCGATATCTCATCTCTCTTTTAAGCACTGTAATGTTTATGATACGATAGAGATGGCGTGATATTGGGAGGTCTTTCATAAAACCTTTCGTCATTGGCATGCATTAAACCTATACCAATTAGGAATATAACATGTATGTCATTTATGTTCTCTTTACTCAATAGACCATAATTATTATACATAAGTAGACAAAACTTACCGATATCGCGTTTCAATGTAGGTTTCAGTATTTAGCCAAGAAAAATTGGCACCTAATTTAATATTTAGGTAGTAAATAAAAGTTCAGTAGCAGCTTGGAGTTTGGATATGTGCCCGTTTAAATGGCAATAGGCTCGCCCCTTATTACACCAATGAACTGTTGGTATGCACACCTCTTCTGCCTAACCCTTCTGGAAATAAAGGCGTGAGAGTATCTTCAAGAAATCGTGTTTCGTAATTGTGGCTGATTTTCTGAGGAAATATAAAATTAGCCTAGAAATTTGTGCATTTTTGTGTGAGGAGTATTTAAAACTGTGATGTGCGTTGTAGTCAATGTAAAGGCACATTATACGCTGTATTAACGAACACCTACTAGGTAGTCTACCTTTCTCACACTTTTATGTACACACATCAAGAAAAGTTTGCGACCACTTTGAAAAATCGAAATATTTTTTGTTACGGTAGTTTAAATTATGATTATTCTTCTTCTTTTTAAATTCTTTCAAACAGGGTATTTCTATTTAAAGAAAACACATAGCAAAGATTTTTTCTTGATGAAGTTCAATTTAAAAAAATATATCAGCTTATGCTAGTGATCGCAAACTTTTTTTGATGTGTGTATATTGCAATAAAACACCTTGGGTAGAACTGTGAAAAAAAGTAAAATTTGACGAATTTTGTAAGTGGCAGAACATAGAGCAATGATTTGCGTCATCAGTCTAGGTTCTCAGTCCATTGTGAACTAACACTGTTGTTTTTCAGTGTTGGGGTTAGTAAAAATTATTCTCAAGATAATAGTCAATACAAAGAGCGAAGTATTATTTATATTTAATCTGTAAATACTAAATTACAGAATCAGAATGTTATTTAATTAAAATAAATAAATAAATAAGGAAATTAGATTTTAATATTTAATAATTATACATTGAAAAATATTTCAATGTATATTCGATTCGGTATGAAATCACTCCTGTTAGACTACTACCAAATACTTACTAAACCGAAGAGGTCGTTCTGTTCAACACGGACCAGCGATAGTGGTACTAAGTTCACAGGACTCGCAGGAGGCTGACTGCGCGTAAGTGTGTCAAACAAAATTCCCTCTCTCTCGTTCTCTTTCTTTCGCTCTCATACTACACAAACATCCTTCGCGTATTGAGGCACACAAATGTATAACGGGTTATCTATATTATATTAATACGTGAAGGGAAAACTTTGTACTCCTTTTAAAGAAAATTGCGCGCACGGAGGACATTTGTGACAGTGTGACATTTTACATAATTAAAAATTACATAGAGAAGGTGCAGAAAGCTAAATTTTTAATATAATAAATTTTACAAATTCCATAAATTCAATTAAAAAATAAAATATTCATTGTTTACGTTTGAGCTGTCAATGTCAAATATGTTTATATGTGAATACGTCAATTGTTTTTTTTTTTAATACGAAAAAAGAGCCCCTGTAACATTAAAACTTATAAGGTCGAATTTCGGGCACCGTGAGACCACTAGTAAATATAATTATGTGTTTTCGCTAGAGGGACATCCTGGCCTTTATATTCCCATCAGAAATGCAATCTTAGTGGAATGGTTCCTAGTTGTTGCCTTCTCTTAGCGCTTTTTTCAAACTGATGTTTTATCAAAATTCTCACGACCACATATTGCTATAGAAATCTTTAATATCATAAAGTAAATTTCAGTAATAAATCCTCCTCGGGGTAATAAATTTTATCTACAAATTATTACCAACTTGACCAATGTGGGAAGGTACCTATCTACTCTGCAATATAACTTTCCTATTTATTGTGTTCAGTTCACGTAAACTACATATATATTAGGCTAAAGGAAAACCGTGATCATATAGCATTCGTTAAGATAATCTTTATTAATTGATTTATATTATGATAATGATTCTGCAATGGTAATGAGCTCAGCATACATAATCGACTTTTATAGATTATTTACATTAAGCTTTATTCCTTTGTTTATATATGTAGTTGCCATGTAAGAACTTATTACAAATTAAGAGTAAGTTATGTTTCTGCATTGATGTTTGGGTTTGTCCAGTTTACTTATCATAAAATTTATATAACTACTTGTATCTATGTTATTATTCAGGTATCTAAGGTAAAGATTTCAAGATTTTTTAGGTCCTATTAAATCTATTAAAACACAAAAAAAATCATAGCATATATCTTATCATTCTTCTCTAATTTTATCAATGTATGTGTTATGGCCACCTTAAATAACGTATTTAATACAATGTACTTTTTCTTAAGCTGTTTCATTAAAAAGCATTTGACCGTCATTGGAACAAGAGTTCGGAATTATTTGAAACTATCTCTCACATAGAAAACAGAGAGTATGGGTTGGAAAATTCATAAGTGAGGACGCAGAGGTATTATACGGCGTCCCACAAGAGAACGTATTCGGACCTACTTTATCCCAGCATACACACAACACACACACACAATAGAATTCTTAAATCTTCGAGTTAGGTGAAATTGTTTGTTCTGTGTTTTCTAATTCGTTTTATAACTTCGTTGTTTTATTTTTTCTTGCTTTGGTATGAAAGAGCGGAGTCCTTACACAGGTATTACTTGCTTTAAAGGAGGCTCCAATAACTAATGTTTGTAAAACCATATGTCTTAAAGAAATAAACTATTTCGTATTTGTTGTACCTATTAATAACTAAATTAACACTTTCATTGCGTAATTATTTTAAAAATACTTACTTTAATTTGGGGAAATGGTTAAAAATAAGTTCATAAAAAGTTGACATAAAGTTTTTAGGGAAAGTTGTTAGTATCTTCATTAGATAGAGTAACGACGATAGAATAGACGAGAAATGTAATAAAAAATAAAATAAAATCGTCCGCATATTGCTATATACAAACATCCTTATCAAGAAGTTTATAGTTGCCATATTGATAAGTCTACTATCCGTAGTGAAAAGTATTATGCTTCACTCGGGGGAGAGAACAGATTACAAACTTGTTTGATTTGCGTGTGCATGTACACTAGTTAGTAACCTATTACTTTCTCCACTTGGTGAACAATCTACTATTTTGTTTCACCCAAGGATCGTCAATTCTTAGATAACTAAATTTAAATAAAATAGAATCATATCTTATCTAAATAGAGTAATAAATAGTACAGCACTACAATAATGTTATAGTCACTAGTAAGTAAACTAAGTCCTCTTCCTCACATCCTGACGTCTTGTTTTTTTTCTTTTCATACGTGTTTTAATTTATTTACTTTATTATTTTACACTCATTGATAATTATTTTTCGTCGATTAAATGTGTGAACTTTATCACATTTTTATAATAAGTTTTGAAATTTTCATTGAGAATAGTGGCTAACCAATTTATATCGTTATAGATCCTGAATGGTCATTCAAAATGAAAAATGATAAAATAACTTAAGAGATATTGAGATATTAAGATATTCAATGATACACCATTTTTTTCGGTTGATGAAATGCGCCTTACGCATGCCGCCCCGCGGGACGCGGGACGGTTATGTCGGGCTCTTTGGCCAGGTGGCCAGCACACCGACTAAAACCACCACCACTACAACCTTCCGCTCCGATCACGGGAATCGCTCCCGCATGTTATTAAATATAATGCTATTGGGAAAACCTATTGAGAGGGTAACTGAAGCCCGTAACCTTGGCCTGCTCATGGATAACAACCTCAGATTTGAAAAACATGTAGCTAACTCGGTACAAAGCTGTTTTTACCGCCTTAAAGTCCTTTATAAAATAAGACCTTATCTTTCCGAGGAACTTCGAGAACAGCTCGTTGAAACACTTATACTGTCAAGGTTGAATTATGCCGACACTGTTTATGGCCCACGTTTATTGGCTCGAACCGATCGCCTTATCCAGAGAGTGCAGAATGCCTGCGCTCGTTTTTGTTACCAGATCCCTTACAGAACACACGTCACTCCATTTCTTAATAAACATTCAATCCTCAAAATGAAGTCTAGGCGAAAGCTGCATTTGGCGTGTCTCCTCTTTGGTGTCATCAAATACCAAGAACCAAAATATTTGTATGTAAGGCTGAGCTGGATCTCTAGTAAAAGAGAATGTTCGTGTCGCCAGCTCTCTATACCACAACACCGATCGGCAGCTTTTAGAGGTAGCTTTCGCTATGCTGCTTCCAAGGTGTGGAATAACCTGCCACCGCCTATAAGGAAGATGAACACTATAAACTCATTTAGATTGCGCTTACGACACTTCCTTATAGAATCACAACGCAGGATAAACATGTTAAATATAAACACCTCAATTATTTGATAATAATAATGTGTGCCAAAATGTCGTACCTAGTGTAACAACTCGGATTTTTCAATTGAACCCTATTGTTTTTATTAATATTATTTTATTTGGAACCAAGCTTGATGAAAATAAACTAATAATTTATTGTTTACCACTTGATGCGATGAGAGATATTATGTATAATGGTGTTCTTACGAATGGATATATATATATGGTTTTAAATTATTTATTTATAGATATATTTTTATTTTGTATCATAATTTAGTATAATAATAGAAAATTAAGCCTATGGCCTTTAATATTAATTTTGACATTAAATGTCATTGTGTACCGCAAAATTGGCATCCGGAGGTCACAAAAGGGTCTGGTTGAAAACCAGCGCCAGGCAAATGCCTGGCACATGCTGAACCAGGTCCTATTTAGAGGAGCCTTGACCCACAAATTATTGCTCTGTTTATTTGTACTGACTTTTTATTTATTTTTTATATGTATTTATTTGTGTGTCGCAATGGGTACCCTAAATAAACTGTTTTTCTTTCTTTCTTCTTCTTTCATGTTCCGCGATCCCACCGCGGAGTCCAGTGTCGAACCCTCCTCAAGGGCCAAGTGCAATAATGACCCCGATTCCGCCGCCCAAGGCCCTTTATGCGATGGGACAGATGTCCGTAGCCCTGACGTCCACACTTTGGCCGCAGAGGGTAGGGAGAGCGGCGCATCGTAACCATGGGATATGCTTCCAGTATACCAGGAATTCATTACCATATTAGCATCGATGTGACGTATAAACGGTGTGAAGTAAACGTGACGTCATGTGATCGATCTTATATCTACATACATACAAATGCATCGCTCTCTGTCGAACGCGCCTGCTGCTGAATTGAAGTCAGCTTCATGTACGATTCTCGATACTAGTAGCCCATAACGCAGTAGGATCTTCGATAATAAAATAAATGTACCATGTATGTGAAAATGATGACTTTGAAATAAAACTACTTTTTACGGATTTTATCGCGTTTTATTGATATTTTTAATCCCGACGTTTCGGACCCTTTACAGCGTCCATGGTCACGGGTAGATGTAAAGGGTCCGAAACGACGGAATTAATAATATCAATATAACGCGATAAAATCCGTAAAAAGTAGTTTTATTTCAATGTATAATTCGCGTAAATGTCAGAAATCAAAATGATAAGGACCTTAATAAAACCAATAAAATCTAAGTAACCAACTTTATTACGTCAAAGTTTTGGATTTTATCTGAAGGCTCCAGAATTAAGTGCATATTTGCACTTTATTTATAGTCTGTTACTAAAATACTATGAAATAAAAAACTGTTGAACAGGTTCGATAGTAGCATTTAACGTAGCTATAGGTAGCTTAGCCACATCAGGATGTAGGTGTAATAGGTTGTTGTCTACCAGGCAATCATAAATATAAGAAACTGATTGTTTACCAGACTGTGCCACATTTGTACATAATACCTACATACTGTCAACTGGTTCATTTTCAATGTCAAATGATAAATTGTAGCATCTTTAATAAAACAAACATAATTATATTCAGAACAAAACTAGTACAGAACACGAGAAGCTTTTAATGAGTCTCACTTGTTTTAATAGGCGAAGGAATTCAAATAATTTTCCACCCTTAAAACTAGCACATCATAGATGTATAGGAATAAATTTATATTCTAACAATTACATGCATGCATGTAGTTTGATAGTGAGTTTGCACTATTTATAGCCGTGCCAGTACTGGGAAAACATTAACTTGAAGAGACGTTTTACAGATGATGGTACATTCACGACGAAGTTACTTTTGTGGAGCAAATTTTGCATTATAGACGTAAAAAACTATAATTGATAAGTTTGTCATTAAACAAGTAGCTGCTAGTCAGCCACAACAGATAACAAAAAAAAATATTTAAAGATGCCCCCGTTATGTAAAGTTGCCCAACTTTTAAAAACAATTAATATTTTGATAAATAATATTGTAAAATTCTGTTACCTCAACACAGCTACATGAATTAATATATGTATGAATATTCTGCTGCGGATCACGCATACTCTATTTGATACTGAAAGTCACTCGTTTTTACTCCAAAGTTTCGGTTTGTTAATAATTTATGAAACTATACCCAATAAATAAATACAATGGCTGCAAAATTTATAAAAGCTAGATAGCTTTATAACTTTTGCTTGATAAAATTAAGCAAAAGTTAATTGTTAGAGATTATAAGATTTATAATCTCTTAACTCAGTTACTTAAGTTATTTACAAATCTATCTACCTATCTATTTATAAATCACAAAAAAGCGTAACAAATTGATTTTATTTGTCGTGTAACTTTTTATCTAGACTAGCGGGAGCGCATCAAATCAAGTTCAAGCCAATAAAAGAGAACTGGCGAGCAGCACCCTTGTGTGTCTTCCGCCACCTAGGTACCTTTATAAGCAGGTACACCTTATTTAATCTAGTTATTATTTACAAAAGTAATTATATTATTTGCCGGATAACATATCGCTAGCTTAGAAAGAGTTGGCGGGATGTCTTGGATATGTACCGTAAGGCGACATGGAGGACGATCTTGCATCACCCCTTGCACCAGACAGGACCAGTACATCCGCTCGAAACTGCACAAATCCTGCTCGATGGAATCGTACCATGACCACGATGATGTTGGCTGCGAGGCAAGGCTTCCGACGGCAACCAGTCATGGTCGTGACGATGTTCACGGATCCCATAGCCATGACTATAATAGGGCAAGTGAAGAAAAGTGCGGTTTTTAGTCCGAA
Source organism: Acronicta alni (assembly GCA_964056405.1). Taxonomy (NCBI): domain Eukaryota; kingdom Metazoa; phylum Arthropoda; class Insecta; order Lepidoptera; family Noctuidae; genus Acronicta; species Acronicta alni. Next base: position 19,116,563 of record OZ043913.1, read on the forward strand.
CGAGTCTTACATACACTGCCGCCTCCACAGGCGGCGGACGATCCATGAGGATGTACCGTATTGTAAAAAAGGTAGATGACATCACATAACTTTCCTCACTTACCAAAATTTAAATGTTAATTTATTAATGGACAAGAAGTCCATAGACGACTTTAACGACATGTGCACAATATTTGGTGCACATGTCTTTGAAGTCTAAAACTTAACTGATGGCGAACAAAAAAATGAAGCCACCACCATAGCCAGTCAGCATAAGTTACTGAGTAAAACTTCGAGTTAGATAGATAAAGAAGACTTTTATTGCTTGAAGAACATTATAAAGGCACCAACCAGATTAAATTATACTGAAATTATCTTTTTGTATATTTTTGGCATTTTCCATGCTAAGATTTTAAAGTTATTTAGAAAAGGCAAAATTGGACCGCGGGCAGGATACTGGATACTGAAATTTTTTAATTATGCATTATTGGTAATTTTGGTTGCGATGCCTGTAGAACTTTGTAGTTCCATTGCAGAAGTGGTTCATAGCTAGAAAATCTATTTTAATAAATTAACCAAGCATCAGTACGAATACGCCCAAATTAGTCCAACCCTCCATAAACTCCACCCCTTTGCTTGCTCAACGTGACTGAGTTACCAGGAATGCATAAACGGCGGGATTTAAAATAAACCATGTCAATTGCCTAAAAAACATTTGCATAAAGTTTGCTTGGTAATTGTTTATGGTGTTAACTGAATTATTATTTTGTAGATGTTTACAATATTCAATTTAATATTCCTATGACAAACATACTCCTAAGGTCTTAAGAGAGGTAGGGGATAGTAATTCCATACAAACGGTGAGCAAGGTAATGTATTCCAGTAGTATATTAATTAATATTACACAAAAATAATTATGCTGTTGAAATGCATTACTTGTGAAGTATATGCATGTGTGTGAAGTGTTTGATGTGATAAGGCAATTTCTTTGGTTCTGTTTATCGGTACTGATATAGTACATTATGGTACAAGTGTGTAATGTTTGTGATTACCGCTGAGGTGCCATTGGAACCCGAGCCGTTAGGTGAGGGTTTTAAGAGAGCCGAGAAAATAACTATGATTTCAACCGTGAACACGAGTTGTGAAAATTATTCGCAATGGCGGGAAAAATTAATCAGTTTTGCTGTGCCCGCGCTGGCGATGGCGAATAATTCAACGTTTTCTATTACAGAGAAAACAAAAGTTACATTTGAGAGAAAGTTTTATTTATTAGACATTATCGAAATTATCTGTTTATATACGAAGTTGTATAAAATAAGCAAGAAATAGGTACATTAATTTAGTGTATTATTTATTGAACACGATCTTTTTTTGTACCGAAACTTTTTTAAGAACGAAGCAACTCAACCAACAAAATAAAAAACTATAAAAGTCACTTGTGAATAATAGCAATGAAAAAGTCAGTTTGATATCAGGTGTCATTGGTGTGCCTAATTGCGGTGAAATAAGTTGTGTTGAAAAATATTAAATTCTGATCAATTTTTATATAAAATTTTAGTACATTTGTGTTATTATCGTCGAGAATTTAGTCAAACACCAAAAAATTTGAGTCAAAACTAAGCAAGTTTTAATTCAGCTGATTAGTTTATGATCAAAGTTTTAATACGATGAATGCAAATGTAGACGTTAGAAGTACTTACTTATGAGTCAGTTTAGGTAACTGTTATCGGTAGTTATTAATTATATTTTAGTTTGTGATTTTCGCGCTTGAAGATTCTGCAGCGTCATGGACTCCTGGTATAAAGAATCGTACATGCGGCTGACTTCACGATTTCCACAGGTGCAATAAATTCAGAAGAGCGATTGAGATGGATGATATACTACTACTACTGTTTCAACATTTTTTTTGTTAGGCAATCAATTAGTGCTCTTTATAATTTATAAAAAAGATGGTATAAAAGGCAACACATCTCATAATATAGAAATTCTTACATAATATAATTAAAATTTTCCATGATGTGATATTTTCTTTTTTTCTCATGTTGAAAATGTTAAATAGAAACATTTTTACATTATTGCTCTAAATATTGTAATTACATAAAGCAATCATTTATTTTATGATAACACGAACAAAACTCCTGGCATGAGCTTTATCTGTAACATTTAATAAAAGTAACTATAAATAATACTTAGAATATTGGATGTTTTATTGTTTGTCGCGTCCTTTACGATTCATCCATTTGCGATGAATTCGGTAAGTTTTTGTTGTCTAGTAATAGTGTTGTGGTATTTTAATTTTTGCTACAATGCAAAGTGCACGAAATAATAATTAAGTATATCTAATAGAACATAATGCGATGCGGTAGCCCCTTATATACGCTGAGAGGTTTTAGTTTCCTTAATATTCTCAATATTCCGTTTGTAACAATAGTTTACTTAGCAAACCCACACACTATTATATTATTATAAAAAACAGAAAGGTAACAACTGTATGAATTGTTGTTTGAAACAACGAATTATTAAGTTTAAATATCAAGGGTTTGTGTATTAAGCACATACTTATATGATTGGGTGGTAAAACTTGGCAATTGCCAAAATATATTCTATAAGCAAATGAACTAAAATTGTTGTGTTCCAGTTAGAAGGGTAATTAATATAAAATATAGCCAGTGAAATTACTAGGCAAATAGAGACAGACTTAACTAAGTACCTAACAATTCAAGTATCGTCTCAAGATGACAACAGTAGAGTAATTTTGAACGGTTTAGTTTCCACTTACTACATACAGGTGGACCGTATGCTTGATGTCATCTTAAAATAATCCCAAAATGTCTCCATTAGTAAGTAACCCGATAAGATGGTTGCTCTCAAATTATACACCGGTACTAGGATATCATAAACTATTCAGACATGAGTTTGTACGCGACTTTCAAGGATATCCTGGAACAGTATTTATTAACTCTGTAATCAACTTTATTTACTTTTAGAACCAATAGACAAATAATTGTCGCGGCTCAAAATATGGTTTTAAATTCAAAAAGAAATAAAATAAAATGTAATTAATTGAACATTTAAAAAGTACAACTAGGCACCGGTGAGATTTGAACTCACGATCTCCTGTTTACTAGACAGGCGCTTTAACCAACTCGGCCACGGCGCCTCTGTTTACACAATCGAATTTTGATATGGTTTTCTCTAGACCCTTGTACCTATTTGTGATCAGAAAAACTGCTTCGAGGTCGTAAGCGCGGCTAACGAGCGTGAGATCCTTTGAATGATTTAGTATGACGTCTTTTATGTTTGTAATTAAAATTGGGCATGATTGATGTAATCGGATTTAAAATAAAATAAAATGAGTTGCCGATCGGAGGTGCCAGAAATGTTAAAATATTTTTTTACCACGTAGCAATCTGCGACGACGGCGTAGTAAGCATCAGCTACGACGGCGTAGTAAGTATCTGCTACGACGGCGTAGTAAGTATCTGCTACGACGGCGTAGTAAGTATCTGCTACGACGGCGTAGTAAGTATCTGCTACGACGGCGTAGTAAGTATCTGCTACGACGGCTTAGTAAGTATCTGCTACGACGGCGTAGTAAGTATCTGCTACGACGGCGTAGTAAGTATCTGCTACGACGGCGTAGTAAGTATCTGCTACGACGGCGTAGTAAGTATCTGCTACGACGGCGTAGTAAGTATCTGCTACGACGGCGTAGTAAGTATCTGCTACGACGGCTTAGTAAGCCTGTGCTACGAAGACGTAGTAAGCAACTATTAGAACAACAACGTAGCAAGTGTCAAACATAAAGTCAAACTCCAATATTTTATTTCAAATAAACCACTAAAATTAGTAACTACAATTGCAGCCGTCACTTTTTGTTTTTATTATTAGATTAGTGCCTGAAAAGTAAGTCAATGTTAACTTTAAATGATAATGTTTCTTTCTCCAACGTAAAACGAAGGTGTTACTAGTTCTAAAACATACTTTACACATTCATCCACTTACTGTTCGAGAAACAAAAATGAAAATTAAGAACTGGCTACTTCAATTAATCTACGACCAAACAGAAATGTTATTGCTCACAGATTAATATTCCCTACTACCACATACCTCACCTACATCTAACATCCATCACACACACACACTCACACACACGCACACACACGTACACAAACACGTTATCTACATGCATAAACACAACATGAAATAACCTAACCCATCACCAATTTGATTTAATTCATATTATAATTTTTCTTTTTTATCATATTTTCTTTATCCACTATTTGTATCAAGTAGAAAGTGGGAGAGGGCACTGACTTCTGTAATACAGGTTTTTACCTAGCTCAGAAGTCAGGGTTTTCATAGAACTCTTGTAAAAAAGTTTGTGAATAAATTTATTATTATTATTATTATACTAAATAATTTGGTCCAGAGTGTAAAAGCAATTAGTTCGATTTTATTTTCTGTGATACTCAGTTAATAATGAGGTCATTATTAATATAAAACTTGAGATATAGAATTTTATAATTGAGGAGTTTGGTGTATGGTTGAGCTCCCTTAACATTGTATGTTGTAGTTCTTATCAACGAAAAAAAACACATAATGTAGCGAAGGAAAACTTTGACTGCGGGCAGGATTCGAACCTGCGTCTTCTGGTTAAATACACCACTCGCGGGGGCTTAGTGGTTAAAAATGCAAAAAAAAATACGAATAGATAAAAAATAATGTTATTCAATTAAGCCATATTGAATATAATTACTTTTGTGTATTTATCTCATGAACTTAACAGGTGATAAAAGATAAATGTTTTATGTATGTAGTAGGTTATTTATGTAGAAGATACACCGTGAGACTCATAATTTTTCAATATAGTAAACTGTATTACAATAGCTTATTTATCTCTAAATCTCTAAAGAACAGGTATTTTATCTACGGCGACGACGCTATTGTTGGACAAAAGTTCAAGTTCAAGAAACCGGCTCTTCTCATTCATGAAGTGCTAGTAGTTAGGCGAGAGCTGCATCGCCTGCATCTGAGCATGGCACAGGGACTTTTTAGAGTGATTTTATCTTATTCCGGTATCAAAGTAATAGTACGGTGTTGTAATGGGCATTGACCACACAGGGAATTAATAGAAAAATATAGTAATGCGCTGTCCTCATCATTATCTAGACCAACAGTAGCTAGCTAGCTTTTGTACAATAGGAAGGAATGGCAGGATATCATTTTATTTAGTTTTTTATTATCTTTACTTTGTGGAACCAGCAGGCATAACATGAACTTTTCTTTACCTTTGTGCAAGAGATAAATAAATAATAAATGTGTCATATCATGTGATCATGGTAGTCTGTTTATGCTTTGTTTTTACGATTCATATACTCCCGAGACGCCCAAAACACCAATTTAATTATTCACAGACTATTTATTACAGACAGACTATTATATTGCGGAATCATATGATTCCGCTATATAATTTATCAGATATTGCAGTCATTGTACTCTGATTCATAATTATATAAATGTGGTAAATAAATAATAATAAGTTCGAGTTGCTGGTTTTATTTGTAATTTTACGCTTGAATTTTATTTTAATTCTATCTTATCAGGGTTTCTGTTAATATTATAGATTTTTTTAAAATAGGTTAACACGCACAGGTCAGTCCATTCAACTTAAAAAAACACAAATTTATAAATTAACTTATGAAAATTTGCAGGAGTCTTTCTCTGTGAATTTATAAAAAGTGAAAGTAAATCAAACGTAAATTCTTCATACTATTTCCTCCTTGGTGACCAGATCTAATAACTATGGGAAAAACTAAATTCGTAATTCTTTGCTACTGGTAATTCGAGGCATTCCTGCCCCAAGGAAGTAAGAAAGACTCAAATGCAACGATAAAAGTAGCCGACATTTTAGATGGCCTCACTTGAAATCAGGTGAAATTATCTGTAAATGGCACTCCTTGTACCACGTTCAGATGCACCAGCCGCCTAACTACTAGCGCTTCATAAATGAAAAGAGGCAGATTTTGAACTTGAACTTTGTCCATCTTTCGTGTTGTTGTTTTATGTATGTAATGGATACCTAGTTTTTACAAGAGACACCTTGAGACGCTACTTGAGAGCAAAGTGTAATTGGGTTTTCCTATGAAATTCTCACTTTAGTTTAGATTTAGGTACTTTTAGCTATAGCCATCTAAATCACTATGGGTGTACATTAGTACAATTTTACATAACTTTTCATGGAACATAGATAAGTATGGTAAGTTTGATTTTATAAAACAGCTCCCGCACAAGCCTTGTGTCGCGGGGGACTTTACAAAAACAATGAACGAACAGAAAGCATACCCAGACTCGAAAAAAGTAACTGTGGGTCACAAATATTGGCCTGAGATGGGAATCAAACTCACGTCACCCGACGCAACGGTATTGGCGAGGTGATCACCTTAACCACTATGCCAAACATGCACTCAGTAAGTTGACGTCATGTAAAATTAATTAAATTTTAGACGGTGAATGTAACACCATTCTTGTAAACTGTGAAGAAAAGTAGAAGTAAAAAAAATATTGTAGTCATGTTTTTAACGGAGATATGAATCTATCAAAGATTCTCACCGGTTCCAAAAAGTGGATCTCATGTGGAAAATAAGATCCACTTACTTTTGGAACCGTGCGTGTTTGGAACTATGTAGTGGCATTTTCAAAATAACCTATTTTGATGGTCTAATTAATTGAAATAAAATATTTGCCTTAATTTTGACTTATACAATAGGTTTGATTTTATTTTTCGAAAACCATATTGGAAAGAATTAAAGAGACTATTCTTAGAAAGGAAAATAGTGACCTATGTTATAAAGCTACGAATATCTAGACAATAGCGCACTTTAACGAAACAAATTATGCGGTACAAGACACGACATTTGTTAGTATAAGTATTGAATAAATTTCATATTACACGAATTTAACTTTGCTTAATGTTTTCAGTACCTGAAGGCCCTCTACAGAAATAAAATGGAACATGTAAATACACCTGCGTAGAGAATAAGTTCCGCACATTCACGCTAGATAGTGCTTTTACATATAAAACCATATTACCTGGTCAGATGAGAGTGTCGAATATGAAATAATATTAATATCGTGTGATTTGTTTGAATGAAAATCATTTTTCTTTTATATATACCAATTATATTTCAATTCAGTAGTATGCAATTTGCATAAAAAAATTTGAAACTTAAATCCTGCATCGCGCAAGTGAAGTTTTCACGTCACGTTTCTAGTGAAGGCGTTATAGTGAGATTTTTCTGGAGGTCCGTGTGGCTACGTCGGGAACTGGCAGGCATCGAGAAGCCGGTATACAAAAATTCTCAGTATAAGCAGAGGTGGAGTGTATGAGGAATGCAGTTTCTGATACACTTCACCCTATGGGTGGTAGGAGGGAATTGTTCTCAGCTAGAAATAGCTGAGAAATTGTCTTGGAGAATTCACAGTTTCTGATACACCGGACGCCATAAGGGTAGTCGGTACACCGCACCTCATAAGGGTAGTCGGTACTCCGCACCCTATAAGGGTAGTCAGTACATCGCAGCCCATAAGGGTTGTCGGTAGGTATGTCATGGAGACTATTGTGAGCTCAACCCCACGAAAGTAGCACATTTGACCTCTTTTTGTGTTTTATGAAATTAACTTTTTATTTTATTTTTTGTCGTCATAGTTAATTAGCGTTTCTTTTCAATAATAATAAACCATATTTAAGTTACATTGAAGCGCACTTTTACAGACGAAATCCAATTTGACATTCCACTCAATAGATGGCACTCCTCGATTTAAAAATGACTTATGGTTTCGTTCACACGATAACATTAGGGTACCCAAAGCTCTCGATAAATTTATACTACTTAGAATACATATTCTTAGTTTAGAGGTAGATCTTGGTTAAAAACCTTGTTTGTGTTTTTCCCAACGTGTAGGTCGTAAATAGAACCGGGAACGCACGTCATTTTAAATAATTAAGTACAAACAATATCCTGAAAACTTAATAAGCTATTTTGGCCATGTTTGTGGTCGTATGATGCCCTGAAGAGGACGGTAGGATATCATGCACTGAAGGTTTATAATTAAATATAATAAAGTTAACATCACGCCGGTATCCCCGAAAATTTAGTCGGAGGTATAATGCAACAGTTCGCTGGTATGTTTCAAAACATACCATATTAGGACAAGCTTTCTGTCATACAACAGAAACAGACCCAAACTCTGCGTTGGTACTGAGGATTTCGTAAACGGATATAGTTTTCATAAGGAGGAAGAATTCCAAATATTATAAAAATATAAATTTTAATAATCTTAAGGTCTCCATTAGAGTAAAAAAATACACACATTTGATAGTTGGTGACGTGGTTTTGATACTAAACCTACTAAGCAATACTAAAATAATAAATAAGAAAAGGGAATTACCCATTAGCACGGTCTTCTATTAGCCATAACAAAAAATATACTAACACATTACTTTGTCAATAATCTGCAGAAATCAGCATTTATAGACCACCATTTTATGGAAGCAAACTGGACTGTATTATGTTTTAATAAGCTACAGTTCGGCCGCTTAAATAATGCTTTCCTGACAGCTCGTAATTTACTAGATGACATAACTTTGAAATGGTGTTTAATTTATGATAGAAGCATTTTTATTTTTGACTAGCTTTTGCCCGCGATTTCGTCTGCGCGGACTTTACCTGGACAAAAAGTATCTAGTCGTTAGTTTCCAGAAATTATACAATTTCCTACATTATTTTCTTTTTTTTTCCATAAGAACCTTCTACAAATAAAAAAACAGCTACAGATATAGACTAACGAACAATATCATCAAAAAAAAATATTATTATGTCAATCAACAAATATAATAATTATCTCCTATATTCTTTTTCTCCTATATTTTTTTCTTTCTTTTAAAAAACGTTGCCTCACACTAGGATTTTGTCCTGTATCGTGAGTGCATTTACAAACACAAACTTTCACATGCATAAAACACCTACGTGTTTCGGTGTTTGTACGTGCAGATGTTGGTCATTGTATGACCTACAGTCGCCTATCTTTTAAAGTAAAGCTACGTTAATTTCTTCATGATAATTTCTTGGCAGATTCATCATCTTGACGTTGATATATGAGATTTTTATGTATGTTTGTAATTATATACAATTTAAATGTTTGTTTTGATTTGTATTTAATATGTATCCTATGTAGTTTGATTTGTGTTTATATATTAATATATATTTGTATATTTATTTTTATGAATTGTGGCCTATTATTATCATGTTTACAATTTTCTATGCATCTACTGTTTTTATCGTCCAGCTGCATCACCCCAAGGTTGTCTGGCAGAAAATGCCTAATGGCATTAAGACCGCCTTTGTAGCGACTCTGCATAAAGTATTTTAAATATATAAATACAAATATTTGTTCCGAGCGTATCGAACCCACAACCCTTGGCACAGAAGCCGAATGCTCAACCGCTGCGCCAAACCTGTCGTCAAAAATTATAAGTTAAATTATTAAATAGTTTAACTATTTCGGCAAACATAAACCTCCAATTTAATATTTATGTACTAAATATATTAACGTTATAAATGTAAACGTGTATAAACTTTAATGTTATAAGTATATTATTCAGTAGGTATTATAAAAACGATGGCGTTAATCAAAAGTACGTCTTACCACATCGTGTTTTGGTTTCGAGAGTACGCGCGCTCTTAAAATTCAGGGACGATCAGCCGGTATACTTACTCTGCCATGTGATTTCAATACGAATTTATAACGTATGGAAGTGTAAATTTACGCCACCTTGAAGACAAATTCAGAATGTGAAGGCAAATATCGACCTGGCGGATGGGGCTCGCGGTGGCTTAGTTGGCCATAGCGTCTGATGTATTGAACCAGAAGACGCAGGTTTGAATCCTGCCCGCAGTAGATTTTTTCCTGGGCAAAAATAACTTTAAAATATGCCAGTTTTGGATGGCTCGACCTGCTGGCGTTTGTAGCCATAATTTGTTGATTAATAAATTGCTTCCTTTGAAACATGTTTTTTAATCTACTTAATAAATTTTTTGGTAAAATTGTTACCGTTAGAGCATGTTTTTTGGAGAATTATTTAATTTAGTATTGTTAACCTCTACAATAATTCTGTTGATACTTTATAAAATGACAAATTAAATAAAATTAATTAATTAAGTACCAGAATCGTGGGATCAAAGATCATGCAGGCATAAAAATGGATTGGCATATTATTTATTATAGATCTCGGCGTTTATGCTTTCCTGGTAACCCAATAATATTCACAAGCATAGATTAGGGGGGTGGAGCTTATGGAGGGTTGGACTAATTTGGGCGGGCGTATTCGGAATCGTGACTGTAGAAATTATGTTATACTTATGCTCACGTATGGCAAACCTTGCGTAGTCGGTGATAGTCAGGTTTGTTGACTTAATTTACCTATATATAATATAGGTACCTATATACAATTTTATTTACCTTACCTTTTATTTACATTTTATTTAGATGAATTTGTCAATCATCTGAACTTCTAATTAACAACTTCACTGTATTATTTACGGTTAACTATAGAGCAGTGAATAAATGTTTTTTTTTTCTTTCTTTCTTTCTAAATATATTTTTAATGTACCAAATGATTATAAGACGATAAAAAAACTATCACAAATATTCATGCCACCGATTAGCCAAGGTTTGCTCTGTATTATAAGTTTTAAAATTCATTTATAATATACCTACGCATGATTCATTGAAGAATTTAAATGCTTATAAGTGACGATTTCCTCATAAGGGACATTCAATGAAAGATGAACTCAGCATGGTTTCCAATATCCAGTGGGATTATTAAATTTAATAATGGGGGTTAAAGTACGTAATTGCTGTTTTATTGTAATAGGATTGTCGACTTTCAGTTGTTTTTTTATTCAGCCCAGACAAGAAAGATGGTTACTTCGAATATTGGAGTGATTTTTGAATACGAGTTCCGACGCGAAACTAACACGGCAGAAACAGTTCACAATATCAATATTGCGTTTGGAGAAGGGACTGCTAATGAAGGCACCGTGCGATTTTGGTTTAAACGCTTTCGCGATAGAAACTTTGATTTGAAAAACGAACCACGTGGAAGACCAACCGCCCACACAGATGAATAAAAATGAATTTAAAGAGATGGTGGAAGCCGATCGGAGCAAAACTACCCAGAAATTTTGTCAAATGATCTGCAGAAAGACACGCGTGTTGAAACTTGTGTTGCCTTGTTGAATCAACACATTTGTGAAGGAATATTGAATCGAATTGTAACATTAATGAAAAATGGATTCTTTACGATAGCCGTAAGCGAAAAAATTCTCCGATCCGGTCAAGCAATAACGGTAGATGTCTACTGTGCCGAACTCCGAACAATGATAGCAAAACTAGCAGTGAAACAGCCCCGACTGAATCGATCTTCACCATTATTGCTCCATGATAACGCGAGACCTCATACAGCACGAGAAACCGTTGTAACTCTACAGGAACTGCAATTAGAAACCATTCGTCACCCTCCGTATTCGCCAGACCTTGCTGCAACGGACTACCATTTTTTGTGATTTGGACAATTTTCTACGTTATAAAAAGTATTCTTCCCAGGAGGCAGTACTAAATGCTTTCACACAGTTTGTCGAATCTAGATCACCAGAGTTCTATCGCAAAGTCATAAATGACCTACCTATTAGATGGCAGCAATGTATAGATAAAATAATGATAATTATTTTGATTAAATAAATGTGTTAAACTAAAAAAAAAACAACTTTTTCAGTACAAATCGGCAATTTCATACTTTAACCCCTAATATTATAAACCTCTACAAATAATGACGACACTGGTAAATAGGTACTAGTAGTAAAAAATAAAATAATATAAATAATACTTTGTAGATTTTCAAATTCAAGTTCATCAAATATTTAGTATGTCATCTGAATTGCTTAAACATTAAAAAAAACTGTTTAAGCAATTAACATGTTTATTTAAGATCCTGCCGTTTATGCATTCCTGGTAAACCAGTGACGTTCAGCAAGTAAAGGGAGGAGTTTGTGGAGGGTTGGACTAATCTGGGCGTATCCATGAATACGCCCAGATCCAACCCTACACCTGTAATTAGTTAATCAAATCAAAACAAAAAAAAATTGTTTTATTTTCATATAAACCATAAACAGGCACTTATGAAATAGCGAATCTCTAGGTTAGGTGCACGTTTCCAAATTAGTCGTTTCCTATAGAGAAGAACCGGCAAGAAACTCCATGGTTATTCTTTTAAAATATCGTTGTATTGTACAATGATGGATTATAAATTCGATTGGATACTTACATGAGAGAACAGTTTAGGAATGTTGCGAAGATTACAATGATATAAAATACAGATAGGCATAAAAGAAAGTTCTAAACGGTTCTCCCATTTAGTAACGGTAGAAACTAATAAACTATATAAATAAAGCAACTGACAAAACTTGTCATCAAGATTTACTGAATTAGATGTAAGAATCAAGTCAAAAACAATGAAATTTAATATAAAATACAAATGTCAAGTTGGGATTGGTTAATAGACATACTCATACGTCGTTACAGAGGTTCCAAGGAAGCCACATATGCAGAAGTATCAGTCCAACTATCCCCAAACGTCCCTATCATCGACATATGGCCAGTTTCAATAAGGAATCCATCAGTAGATTTCCTTACTATGGATAGGATTTTGACATAACGTCCATACAAGTAATGTCAAAATCCTATATCTAGTAAGCTAATCTACCGACGGATTTTATATTGAAAACGGCCGATGGTCTTGTACTTTATAGTAAGCTTTCTTAATTATGATGCGTTTAACATGTGCCTTAAACTTTCCATCGCTAAGTTCTAATTTAATACAGATTTGGGCAACTTGTTATAAAATCGTATACCATTACCTAAAAATGACTTACTTGTTTCAGACAACCTATATTTTGGTAATATAATTAGTAATAACTAATTTATATATATATAATTATATATATATAATTATATATATATAATTATATATATATAATTATATATATATTTATATATATAACTGTTGCATACAACATTGAGGCGTCGTTTGACCCAGAGTGTTTGTTCGGGACATAATTAATAAAATGCCATTGTTTTTGTATTTATCTGAAAATCACTGAATCCTAGAAAGACATCTATAAAGATGTCTAAAGACATCAAGACATCTCTAAAGATGTCTTTCTTAGACTCGATGACAATGAGCCTATCTTTTCATAATATAATATTAAATACACACCTAACATCATCAACCAAAATCGGTTCATCACCTTAGCAATTACTTAACCACGTTTAAGTTTAAGTTGTCAAAATATTTTCTAAAATACTTCCATCGTTTATTATGAAACTTTTAGTGTTTCATGCACATGTATCCTTCATCGAAAAAATACTTATTGAAACTAGAGAGAAGTTGAGAATAAAGATAATTATTAGGTATATGAAATTTGATGATAATTGTGTGCGGTCCCTTTGAGGGACCATCTCGTAATTTTTAATTTCCATATGGGCACAAATTTTCTATAACACGTATGCTTCAGTATTTTCCCTCAATCGACATGCTTCCGAAAAATGATGTGCGATATAGACACAACTTAGGCGATTTAGAAAAGTATGTAATAGTTCAGTATAGTATACCATTCTCTGGAAAAATAAACAGAACTGTTGTATACAACATTCAGGCGTCGTTTGACCCAGAATGTTTGTTCGGGACATAATTAATAAAATGCTATTGTTTTTGTAATTATCTGAAAATCACTGAATCCTAGAAAGACATCTATAAAGACGTCTAAAGACATCAAGACGTCTCTAAAGATGTCTTTCTTAGACTCGATGACAATGAGCCTATCTATTCATAATATAATATTAAATGCACACCTATCATCGTCAACCCATGTACTATCTCACTGCTGCGCACGGGTCTCCTCTCACAGAATGATAGGGATAAGGCTATTAGTCCACCACGCTGGCCTAGGGAGAGTTAGCAGACTTCATATACCTTCAAGAAAGGCATGCAGGTTTCCTCACGATGTTTTCCTTCACCGTTTAAGCGAGTGATAATAACATTAATTGTTAATACACACATGATTTTTAAAAGTCCAGAGGTCGTGCCCTGGATTCAAACTCGAGATCTTCGACTTGGCAGTTCAATGGTCATACCACTAGCCTATCACCACTATTTTATATTTTTTATTTTAATGTTTATACGCGCTTAAAAGACAGAATAATTATTATATTGTGTTCAAAAATGAGGGAAGCAGCCTTTCTGAGGCTAGGATGATGGTTGAAGTTAACAATAATTATATTCTATTACATAGCATAATCGAAGACAGTTTTCCGAAGAACTCATCGATAGCGCTGACTTTATCATAGTTTATTAACAATGATTTTCTTTGTTTCAGGTGAGACATGGATTTTCAATATAAATTGAACCTTGTCATACAAAGAGTTGGCAGGTGACTAACAAAGTAGAAACTATATAAGAAGGAAGAATATTCCGAAATTCAAAAAAATTAAAGACTCGCAGCTGTAGCTGGCCAATGCAGTAAATTTTACTGATATCATTGTTTCTTTATTACAAATCCAAGATTGAAGTGTACCTAGTGACATTAATAATGTAGTAGTACTAGTAACTGCGACCTTACTACTGCTGACCTACATTCTAAGTGTTTACTCTACAAATGTTTCATTCATAAAATATTGCTGCCTCACACTCACGTTGTGGTGTAATACAAGATCAAAACTACCCCTACCCCCAAATGGCAAGGTATGCATCATAATACACCTAAGGTGTGTGTGTGCGTGATTGAGTTAAAGGTAGACTTTCTAGTGTTCATTGATTCCTATTACATATTGTATGCGTTTCAGTTCCAATGCTGCCTCGAATGTTGAGTAATAAAGCATTGAATTGAAAACGGTAACCAATGGAAGGGCAAAACGGTGAATCCAATAATCATGATATTTTGATAGTCATTCATTATGATACTATTCATTGATAAGTTTTAATGTGTTTACGTTATAATATTAGTGAAATATCAGTGTAGAAGTATTTTTCACAAAAAATGCTTAATTACAATCAAATACAAGTCCATTAATTGAAAATAAATTATCTGTTTTACTGATTTAGACACCACTATTATTATTAATAAAGTAATTTTTTCTATTAGTGTCTTGAGAGAATCGCATGCAAAAACTTTATCTACATGTTTTTATGAAATACATTTTTATTCCCGTTTCAGCACTGAAATAACTCAGTGACGTCGCTCTGCATCAGTTTCATAATTTCTAAATCGTCGGCTTATAGGTAGAGTTTGTATTCCTTAAATATGTATGGTGTGGCACGCCAGAATTTACCAAATAACTGTCGCTAAAAGTTATTCAGGTTATTATTGCAACAAAGGCTATATATATAGCCTTTGTTGCAATAATAACCTGAATTTAATAAAACATTAATTGTTTCTTGCCTTCATAATATTTGTAAAACGAACAAATACAAAATATTAATAAAATATTATGGCAATACAGGATCACAGAAGCTTTTTAACTGTCTGGGGAATGTGGTGAATGTGTCATTATTGTTGTGTTCATTTTCTATCGAACATGAAAACAAAACCATTTTATATATTCACGTATGTACGGTGACACTACAAGTGCCAGTGTCTTAATGCAATAGGCAACCATTGCTGATTACAATGGTGTACACAAAAAAGTACCAAGTCTATTTAATTATATATGTTTCGGGCGATGTTTTATATGATCAATAATTCGCAGTTTAGGTAAGTTTTATTATTGTGAACCCAGCAATGAATTGCCAAAGCTTCATTCGAGGGGATTCCAGTACTAGGATAGCATACATCAAAAGAGATGAAGCTATAAAAGTTCTAGGAACTTGGGCAAGATTTCCCGGTATTTCCTATCTTACTATAAACAGTCTCGCTAGCTAGGTTACTTATTTTTCCTTCAATTTAGGAAAAACTGAAAGTTTTATATAGAAGATAATAAAGTGAATGGAGATAAGTCGCGTTTGACTAGTCTAATTTTTATCGCCGAAATTAATTTCACAGTAATGATTTAAAATTTTCATAATAATATCATCACTATGGGAAAAAGGCGTGAGTGTATGTATGTATGTATATCATCACTGTACTCCCCGAAGGACTAGGCAGAGCTGTACTACACCCACAAACGCCCGAACTTGTAACATCATCATATAATATTTTATTGTCCCACTGCCGGGCACGGGTCTCCTCTCATATTGAGAGGGATTAGGCTATAGTCCACCACGCTGGCCTAATGCGGGTTGGCAGACTTCACAAACCGTCGAGAAAAATCTCTAAGGCATGCAGGTTTCCTCGCGACAGTTTTCTTAACCGTTTAAGTGAGTGATAATTCGAAAGTCAGAGGTTTCAACCTTGGGTTCAAACTCGAGACCTTCGACTTGGCATTCCAATAGTCATACCACTAGGCTATCACTACATTACGTTCATCACTACATTACGAACTCTTAAAACAAAATATTAATAATTTAAAGTATATATTCCATAAAACTTAGGACTTGGGGTCTGTCGATGAAAACTAGCTCATGACTCCCCCAATCTAAAGTGACTCACGCGTACCTAACCTACTCTATAATTATAAAATACGAAAACTGTAACTTTTAGTTCGATGCATCGTTAATGTTTAAATGTTATTATGAAAAATCTTTGAATGACGAGTTTACAATAAATGAATACCGATATCTGGATAGGCTGGCGGTTACGCTATCTATTATAATATAACTGAGTGTTTATTTCTATGAGAATTTTATATGATTTGTTAAAGTTTGAACTGGACAACGTCAGTCAGGTCAGCTATTAAGTAGGTACATAACCGTAATTCACCACGACGATGATGAAATGCAAATTCAAGATGAATATAAATATTCACAAAACATGTTTTTCATTTCTCCAAATGGAAAAATAAATAAAATAAAATGTTATTTAATATTATAAAAGTACACAATCTTCTACTTACTAGACAAGCTTTAACCAATTTAGCCATGGTGCTAGTTTAAACAAACTAATTTTAGTATAGGAATTGTGTAAAATGACTTTGTGTCCAGTTAATGGATTGACAATGAGCTCGCCTCCTGTTTGTTATATGGTCCTAAACTAACAAAATTTTGATGTAATGGTATATTTCATTACGTTCACCTGAAGAATAACTGACCCGCACAATAAAATACGGTTATACGCGACTATTTATTTTTTGACATTGATGATTTTGTACGAGAAAGGGTTTTATAATATTTTTAGAAGCTGTAAAAGAATATTTGATGTTTAAGAAGTCTATTAATCATATTTTTTAAGTTTATTTGACTTGCGTTGTTGTTACTGACTTCTTTAGTATAATAAAGGATTTTTGTAGGTTGGCCAAGTCTATGAATAGATTTGTCGCACTAGGGCATAATAAATGGAAGGATTTACCTCTACCTGTTGCATCAGAACGAGTCAGTAAGTACAAGTTAGTAGGTTTATCATAAATCTGTGTGTGAACGATGTGTGTGCAGTCTGAGAGCAAAAGAAAAAGAGAGTGAGCGAGAGAGTTTTGCTTGGCGCCCTTACTCGCGATCAGCCTCCTGTGAGTCCTGTGAGCTTAGTGCCACTATCGTTGATATATTAAACGGAACGACCCCTAGGTGTCACGGTACGTGGTAATGGTCACTTATGATATTTGAAACCGAATTTGAACGATTTTCTGTTTCTACTATATAAAATAGTTAAAACAATTGCTTATTATAAAATGTGATGACCGCAATAAATATGAGTTCGAAATAAATAACACATTAAGTATGATAATTCAGTGGCTAACTAATAACAATTTAAAAATAAATCTACAAAAAACCAAAATTATGCATTTCCATCAGAGATCGACTGGATGATTTAAACTGATGTCTTATATTTAGACATCAGTTTAAATCATCAAGGCGAAGTAGTTAATTCAATTAATGTAATAAAATTTTTGGGTATACATATTGACAGTAAATTATCGTGGAAAACACATTTAGATGAGATCTGTAAAAATTTAACAAATCAGCCTTTGCTCTATATGAACTGACCGAAATAGTTAATCGAGAATCTGTCATGTGCCTACCATGGAAATGTCGTATCCGTTATGGCATAATATTCTGGGGAAATTCAGTGTCGAAAGAAGCTCTACATTCGAAGCCCAGAAAAGATGTATCAGAGCCATATTGTGCGGGTTGGACACAACAACAAGCTGCCAAGCATTCTTTAAACATCTAAAATTGTTAACACTGCCTTGTTTGTATATTTATGAAGGGAGTATCTTTGTGAAGACGAACTCTTATCTGAACAAGATTGCTTATAAAAATCATTACAGAAAACTACGTGATAAGAATAAACTGGAGCTTGAGATTGCGTACGGCGCCGGCACAGCACTGCTGAGGCTTTGCAAGGCACAAAAAATCTTTAATAAATTACCAGATGACATTAAAAAAATAGATATAACTCAATTTAAAATAAGCATGAAGTCATAAGTAGCAACTTAAGAAATGTTTTAAATCACAATAATTGTCTATTTATTGGTAATTGAGATACGCAACACCTACCAAAAAACGTTTTTGTCGTGAATATGGTGGTGCACAGCAGAGTCCCGCCAAGTTTTATGGCAGATAAAGGAATGACTTACTTTGTTTTGTTAAAACAACTTCCGCAAACTTCTTCTGAAGTCATGTTGTCCTTGTACTGTTTTAGGTATATCCATGGTGTTGCCATAGATATACCCAAAACAGGTACACTGGATTAACTTACAACAACGCTGCCATTCCATGGTAACGAACGGCTCAGTCATGACGGTCCTTAATTGAGAGTTCTTACAATGTAGTTGTTGCCTTTCTCCAACGTAATAGGACTCAGTGTAGACAAGGATAGTGAGTCGGGTGAAAGGATGTGTCGCATCACATGTTAAATACTATGAATTTATCAGTTAGCGCAGTAGCAAGAGTCGTGCCGTGTGTGGTGTGCGGTCGTGCTTCGGTACTAGGATAAAAGGACTCACAGAAAGTACGAATATAGCCTTTGTTGAATCTAGCTACTGACTGTATTACACTACTATAATAAAATGCAATGGATGGGGCCAATTTTGTACCACATCCTTTCACCTATAATCCTCACAATCCCACGTTGGAGAAAAGCAACGACTAGATTGCCAGAACTCTTCTTCAAATTAAGGACCGCCATGAATAACCGTTTCTTACCATGAAACGATGGCGTTGCTGTAAGTTAATCCAGTCTAGTTGCCATGGGATATACCAAAAACAGTACAAGGGCAACAAGACTTCAGAAGAAGTTTGCGGAAATTTGCTTAACAAAACTAGTAATTCTTTAGTCTGCTATAAAACTTGGCGTTGCACTGCTGTGCACCAAGATATCCTACAACAGTACTAGACGGTTTTCACATTGCGCTTGCGTGGAAATTGGAAGTCAGAATGGCAGCGTTGCGTACTAAAAGGATACCTACTAGGAGATCATAAAGCAACATGAGCTTGAGCTTGAGCAATGGCAGTAGTAATAAGCCCTTATTAAATTATTAAACATAACTAAATGCAAGAAAAATGTTTCGATATTGGACGTTTTCGGAGATATTCACTTTTTTGATATTTTGGAAAATCTGCTTTTATTTTTTGTTCCAAGATTCAGTTCATTTTAATTTTGTAAATTTCTTGACTTTGAAATTCAGCAAATTTTGTAAGACTTGCTTATGAACTTTTAAAATATGAAACTACATAATGTGCAGGTAATTATTATTTAGAATTCCTCTGATGCCGCAATCAACGTGTCCTAGGCTCAAGTAACAAACAATGTATAAAAAAAATACCATCGACACGAAAAGAAGAAGGTAATTATCTCAGAATAGAAAGATTTATAATACCTATTACAATCCTTTTATTTTTAATTCAATTTAAAAAATATCATACATCGTTTTGTCAAAAAAAACTATTCATGTGTTTTATTTTACGTTAATTATTTCATACCTATTTTAGTTTAATTAATATTATGACTTATTAAATACGATGAAATTATCAGTTAGCGCAGTAGCAAGGGTCGTGCCGTGTATGGTGTGTGGTCGTGCTTCGGTACTAGGATAAAAGGACTCACAGAAAGTACGAATATAGCCTTTGTTGAATCTAGCTACTGACTTGTATTACACTACTATAACAAAATGCAATGGATGGGGCCAATTTTGTACCACATCCTTTCACCTATCATCCTCACAATCCCACGTTGGAGAAAAGCAACGACTAGATTTCCAGAACTCTTCAAATTAAGGACCGCCATGAATAACCGTTTGTTACCATGGAACGGTGGCGTTGCTGTAAGTTAATCCAGTCTGGTTGCCATGGGATATACCAAAAACAGTACAAGGACAACATGACTTCAGAAGAAGTTTGCGGAAATTTACTTAACAAAACTAGTAGTAATTCTTTAGTCTGCTATAAAACTTGGCGTTGCACTGCTGTACACCAGCATATTCACGATAAATCAGCTACAAAATGACGTTTTTTAGCAT
The DNA here is from genome assembly GCA_964056405.1 of Acronicta alni. Lineage (NCBI taxonomy): Eukaryota > Metazoa > Arthropoda > Insecta > Lepidoptera > Noctuidae > Acronicta > Acronicta alni. Next base: position 19,137,206 of record OZ043913.1, read on the forward strand.
TTGCTTATCTCAATAACCACTAAAGATAGAAAATTGCGATTTAAAACATTTCTTAAGTTGCTCATTAAGACTTTATGCTTATGTTTTTGTAAATTCAGATTGCGAGCATACCCTTTGTAGCGAGAACCCGATGTTACAGACATAACTCATAATTGGTTTAAACTAATTTTAACTGCACAAGTCAATCAAAACTAGTTTTGCCTGCAACAGATACAATTACGGCTAGACCGCCATAAAACTGGGCGTTGCACTGCTGTGCACCGAGATATCCTACAACAGTACCAAAATATGGTTTTCACATTGCACTTGCGCGGAAATTGGAAGTCAGAATGGCAGCGTTGCGTACTAGAAGGATACCTACTAGGAGATCATGAAGCAACATGATCTTGAGCTTTATTATTTTGGTCCGGTTTGCTTTCCAGTCATTATCACGGTATGTTACTTCTTATCAGTCTCGCGCGCAGCGTCAACCGATGCGCACGTACGTTACCGTTGATACCGTTCATTGTTGTCATTTCGTCATGGAATGTCAAAAGTGTAAAAAAATACTATCTACTATCTATCTTCACACTTCATGTGTCAAGGACCATGCCAAGGAACTTTCCATAGGAGCTGTGTGAGAGGACTTGCAGCAGATATGAAAGCAGGGATAAATAGTATTTTTTGTAACAACTGCGAGGATGAGGGTACGGATAATGAGGAACAAGAAGAGGAGGTACAAGGATTTGAAAAAAATTTGAAGGATATACAAAGAAAGGTCAGTGCTATACCCGGCCTGAAAAACCACTTAGATACTATACAACAAAGTATAAGCGTTCTATCTGAGAAGTATGATTCATTGTTATCTGAACAGCAGCAAGCCAAGGATAAAATCATGAAGCTTGAGAAGTCAGTGGTGAATATAAGTAATAAGTGTGTACATTTTGAAAAATGCAACCTCGCTTTAGAACAAAAAGTACATGAGCTCGAGCAATCAACACGAAAACATAACCTAGAAATTGTGGGTGTCGAGCAATTATCAGATGAAAAGGTCAAGGACTTAGTGACTCAAATTGGAGGTGTTAGCAGTGATGATATTGAATGGGTGAAGCGTAGTCGTCCGCCGAAGCAGGGCACAAAGCTACCATCCATCATAATAGGTTCAAATCAACCGGAATGGAAGCGCGTAACAGCTGGTTGTCTAAACGTCGTACGAGCGATAAAATTGCAAGTGGAAAGATGACCAATAAAATCTATATAAATGGAGACCTATCTAAGACTACCAAAATATTGCTTTGGAATACTAAAAAGGAATTACATGGATTATATGACTTCGTCTGGGTAGCAAATGGCAAAGTGCTAGTGAAAAAAACCGACGGCGAGCAGGCAATATGGATTAGGAATGAAAGCGATCTTAAGGAATTATTACGTTCAAAATAATTTATAATGTAGGTACCTATAGTTATTTGTTTATTTATTATCATAAAATTCGCTGATTTCAACAGTATCGTATATTTTATTTCTGAAAACACTGTTAATTACAATTACATTGATGATATCGATTGCTGGTTGAGTTCATTTGTTAACAGAAAAGGACTATCTACTAGGTGTTTTGAACAATAAAATGATTCGTGAAAAATTGTCATCTATAAATTTAGACAGTATGATGTCTATAGACTGTCCAATTGAATTGTGTAATGCATTAAGTCAGTTGTTCAATTCTATTTATATTGATTGTTATACAACAATAAGAGTAAATAATAATAGTAATAGAAATAATAACATATGGGTAAATAGTTACTTAAAAAATATGATTAAAAAAAGAGATAGATTATTTGAAGTGTGGAAGAATGAGCCAAAAAATATGTTAAAGCGTCTTATTTATACTAAGTAAATAAATGTCAAAAAGCTATACATAAAAGTAAAAATAAACATGATAAGGAAAGTATATTTAAATGTAATAAAAATATGCAGAAGCTGTGGGAAAAAATTAACAATATGTTGGGAACTACTAAGCAGTCATTAGATACCTTAATACTATCAAATATGGATAGGCAAGACAGTATTAAAAATATATGTAACAAATTTGCTGATGTCTTCTTAAATGAAATTTTGGCCATAAAACATGTATGTGATGAAAAATTATTAGATAGAATACTGTATGTCAACAAACCTGATGTGTCAATGAGATGGCAGCCAATAACATGTGCTTATGTGAAAAATATAATAAAAAATATGGACACTAATATATCACCTTTATACTCACGACTACTCATGTTTTCATAGTGATAACCCATTAAACTGTAAGTGTAAACCCATAGAAAAAGTTAACTGTATAACCTACCTTGGTATGAAAATAGACGAAAACTTTTCCTGGTCCCATCATAATTATGGACTATATTTGTGGTAAACTTAGAATACTATTGGGCAAATTTTATCATCTAAGCTTCAAAGTTCCCCTGGGTATACTAAGATGTTTATATATGTCACTTGTTGAATCTATCCTCAGTTATAGTCTTGATTGCTATGGCCTTATATTTAAAACGTACGTGAGTAAATTAGAAGCAATTCAAATTATATTCTTTAAAGTTCTTGTTAACAAAAAAGTAAGGGAACAATGTAAAAATGACTACACAAAATTATTTAAATTTATTTGTAATATACTTCCAATCAGTGTGAAACATAAATACCTACTGGCTGTTAATAACCATGGCAATCGGGAGATTAACTTGACGTGTGTAGACAATAAATATAACACTCGCTCTATGGCCACCGGCAAATACACAGTACCTAGAATAAATAACTACTGTGGTGACAGAACATTGAAAAAACGCTTGCCTTATCTATTAAATACCCTGCCGGAGGTCATAAGACATGAAAGTGACAAACATGTATTTAAGTGTAAATTGAGAAAATATTTCCTTGACAAGAATGTATAATAATTATGCAAAATAAGAAATTTTGAGCACAAATAGTAAAAGGCTTCAATAACTAATTAAATACCTAAATATGTAAGTATTAAGTATAAATTGTACGGAGACTCACGATCCCGCAGTCAAACTGATAACACAGTTTTGTGGGGCAATGTTTAATTGTAAGCACTTTTTGTAAAATAAAATAAAAATAAATAAATAAATTATTTCGTTTTGTTTTGTTGAGTATGTTCATACACAATAACAGTTACAGGTGTTTTCTGTAAGGGTAACTAACCTCTCCAAACGGGGTCCCATTTTACTAGTACTATTTCTAATTCATATATTATTATTAATTGGTAGTTTAGGTAACTCCAAGATTTTTTTTTATTTTTCGGTAATTATAATTACTGGTTTTTTAAAGAACCCTGCTGTCTTGCAACTACTTAACTTACTAGCAATATCTCAAAACACATTAAAGAATATATCATAACAGATCGGCTATTACTACCTAACGACTTATTTGGATACTGTTAATAAAGTATTTATTCTTTTTTCCATTTGTGTTTCGACAGAATTCCTTGTAGAAACATTGATCTATGTTTACATACATTTTTATTCCCGTTGCAGCACTGAAATGATTCACTTACGTCATCCTGTAAGAGATCATTATTCTTTGAACTTCGGCATGTAGGTAGAAACTTGAATTTCTTAGGTATGGGGTACGGTGTGCCAGAAGTTACTGTTGTTACAGAAGTTACTGCTGCTATAGAAGTTACAGTTAGTAGGTATCACTAGAAGTTTGATGAGAATAATTTCAGTTTCCTTGCCTATATCGAGATAAAGGCAACAAAACACTGACTGGCTACAGTAATACTATAAATGGGAGAAATTGAATTATGTCATTAACATAACTATCAAATTTTAATATTTTAACGGCCTTTGTGAGTGTTAACATATGACATTCTATAATTTAATTTTGGTACTGAAAATTATAAGGTTTCCAATCATACAGTCTTTAAAACTGTACCACCTTCATTATTTACGTCTCTGTACTTATAAGTACAAAAAAAAAAAAATAAAAAAAATAAAAAAAAATCTTGGAGTTACCTAAACTACCAATTAATAATAATATATGAATTAGAAATAGTACTAGTAAAATGGGACCCCGTTTGGAGAGGTTAGTTACCCTTACAGAAAACACCTGTAACTGTTATTGTGTATGAACATACTCAACAAAACAAAACGAAATAATTTATTTATTTATTTTTATTTTATTTTACAAAAAGTGCTTACAATTAAACATTGCCCCACAAAACTGTGTTATCAGTTTGACTGCGGGATCGTGAGTCTCCGTACAATTTATACTTAATACTTACATATTTAGGTATTTAATTAGTTATTGAAGCCTTTTACTATTTGTGCTCAAAATTTCTTATTTTGCATAATTATTATACATTCTTGTCAAGGAAATATTTTCTCAATTTACACTTAAATACATGTTTGTCACTTTCATGTCTTATGACCTCCGGCAGGGTATTTAATAGATAAGGCAAGCGTTTTTTCAATGTTCTGTCACCACAGTAGTTATTTATTCTAGGTACTGTGTATTTGCCGGTGGCCATAGAGCGAGTGTTATATTTATTGTCTACACACGTCAAGTTAATCTCCCGATTGCCATGGTTATTAACAGCCAGTAGGTATTTATGTTTCACACTGATTGGAAGTATATTACAAATAAATTTAAATAATTTTGTGTAGTCATTTTTACATTGTTCCCTTACTTTTTTGTTAACAAGAACTTTAAAGAATATAATTTGAATTGCTTCTAATTTACTCACGTACGTTTTAAATATAAGGCCATAGCAATCAAGACTATAACTGAGGATAGATTCAACAAGTGACATATATAAACATCTTAGTATACCCAGGGGAACTTTGAAGCTTAGATGATAAAATTTGCCCAATAGTATTCTAAGTTTACCACAAATATAGTCCATAATTATGATGGGACCAGGAAAAGTTTTCGTCTATTTTCATACCAAGGTAGGTTATACAGTTAACTTTTTCTATGGGTTTACACTTACAGTTTAATGGGTTATCACTATGAAAACATGAGTAGTCGTGAGTATAAAGGTGATATATTAGTGTCCATATTTTTTATTATATTTTTCACATAAGCACATGTTATTGGCTGCCATCTCATTGACACATCAGGTTTGTTGACATACAGTATTCTATCTAATAATTTTTCATCACATACATGTTTTATGGCCAAAATTTCATTTAAGAAGACATCAGCAAATTTGTTACATATATTTTTAATACTGTCTTGCCTATCCATATTTGATAGTATTAAGGTATCTAATGACTGCTTAGTAGTTCCCAACATATTGTTAATTTTTTCCCACAGCTTCTGCATATTTTTATTACATTTAAATATACTTTCCTTATCATGTTTATTTTTACTTTTATGTATAGCTTTTTGACATTTATTTACTTAGTATAAATAAGACGCTTTAACATATTTTTTGGCTCATTCTTCCACACTTCAAATAATCTATCTCTTTTTTTAATCATATTTTTTAAGTAACTATTTACCCATATGTTATTATTTCTATTACTATTATTATTTACTCTTATTGTTGTATAACAATCAATATAAATAGAATTGAACAACTGACTTAATGCATTACACAATTCAATTGGACAGTCTATAGACATCATACTGTCTAAATTTATAGATGACAATTTTTCACGAATCATTTTATTGTTCAAAACACCTAGTAGATAGTCCTTTTCTGTTAACAAATGAACTCAACCAGCAATCGATATCATCAATGTAATTGTAATTAACAGTGTTTTCAGAAATAAAATATACGATACTGTTGAAATCAGCGAATTTTATGATAATAAATAAACAAATAACTATAGGTACCTACATTATAAATTATTTTGAACGTAATAATTCCTTAAGATCGCTTTCATTCCTAATCCATATTGCCTGCTCGCCGTCGGTTTTTTTCACTAGCACTTTGCCATTTGCTACCCAGACGAAGTCATATAATCCATGTAATTCCTTTTTAGTATTCCAAAGCAATATTTTGGTAGTCTTAGATAGGTCTCCATTTATATAGATTTTATTGGTCATCTTTCCACTTGCAATTTTATCGCTCGTACGACGTTTAGACAACCAGCTGTTACGCGCTTCCATTCCGGTTGATTTGAACCTATTATGATGGATGGTAGCTTTGTGCCCTGCTTCGGCGGACGACTACGCTTCACCCATTCAATATCATCACTGCTAACACCTCCAATTTGAGTCACTAAGTCCTTGACCTTTTCATCTGATAATTGCTCGACACCCACAATTTCTAGGTTATGTTTTCGTGTTGATTGCTCGAGCTCATGTACTTTTTGTTCTAAAGCGAGGTTGCATTTTTCAAAATGTACACACTTATTACTTATATTCACCACTGACTTCTCAAGCTTCATGATTTTATCCTTGGCTTGCTGCTGTTCAGATAACAATGAATCATACTTCTCAGATAGAACGCTTATACTTTGTTGTATAGTATCTAAGTGGTTTTTCAGGCCGGGTATAGCACTGACCTTTCTTTGTATATCCTTCAAATTTTTTTCAAATCCTTGTACCTCCTCTTCTTGTTCCTCATTATCCGTACCCTCATCCTCGCAGTTGTTACAAAAAATACTATTTATCCCTGCTTTCATATCTGCTGCAAGTCCTCTCACACAGCTCCTATGGAAAGTTCCTTGGCATGGTCCTTGACACATGAAGTGTGAAGATAGATAGTAGATAGTATTTTTTTACACTTTTGACATTCCATGACGAAATGACAACAATCAGAAACTTGAATTTCTTAGGTATGGGGTACGGTGTGCCAGAAGTTACTGTTGTTACAGAAGTTACTGCTGCTATAGAAGTTACAGTTAGTAGGTATCACTAGAAGTTTGATGAGAATAATTTCAGTTTCCTTGCCTATATCGAGATAAAGGCAACAAAACACTGACTGGCTACAGTAATACTATAAATGGGAGAAATTGAATTATGTCATTAACATAACTATCAAATTTTAATATTTTAACGGCCTTTGTGAGTGTTAACATATGACATTCTATAATTTAATTTTGGTACTGAAAATTATAAGGTTTCCAATCATACAGTCTTTAAAACTGTACCACCTTCATTATTTACGTCTCTATACTTAATATAAGTACAGAGACGTAAATAATGAAGGTGTCTACTTTTTTTTAAAATATTTTACTCTAAGTATAAACATATAAAAAATAGAAACCCACTAGCATCGGTGGATCGGTATTTACGTCTCTATTATTATTAACACGCATTACGTTATTGTGACAATGTAATGCATTTTAATTCACTGCTAACTGCGTGTCATAAGTACAGTCAGCAACGAAAGTCGCTGAACATAACAAAATTTTGAAAACATCAGTTCCAAAACTTGTCCAGAGGTTTTTTCTATTAAGGTAACCTGAATATTGAATGGTCATCTATGCAATTATTTCGCATAACCTTCACAGGTCAGTAACTTCACACTTATTAAAAATCATATTGAAAAATGCAACATGTTCAGCGACTTTCGTTGCTGACTGTACATTACAAGTGGACATAAATGATGGATAAAATCTATTATTTAATGTTTGCCATAGACAAAAAGTGTATAAGAATTCGTTGTTTCTTTATTTTATCTCTTTCTCTAGAGCAATATAAATGTAATTTGCTAGTTTCGTATAAAGGTGTACTAAGTATAGAATGTTATTCATACTCACGAAGGCCGTTAAATGTTAAAATTAGTTTATTATGTCTGTGATATACCTAAAGTTCGGTTATTTAAAAAAAAATTAATAATACCTAGTTTCGACTAGGTATTATTAATTACGAAGATAATCTTTGACTTATTAAATACACTCTTTACAAACTTTTGCATTGATTAGACAAATTACAAATAAACTGAAAATCGTAGGTGTATATATTATTAGAAATTAGAGAAATTATATCAGTAGGTACCAGTGCACCACTTGGAAGCTAGCAGGGGTGGGGTGGTTATAAGTACCACCTAAAATAACTCAGTCTGTCATTAGATACTTTCATATCAAAACAATTTTGTTTAGTATTAAATCGTTACCCATGATTCTACAATGTATAAAAAACCCTTACTATTAAAAAAAAACATTTCTCGTACATCATCATCAACCCATATACTGTCCCACTGCTGGGCATGGGTCTCCTCTCATATTGAGAGGGATAAGGTTATAGTCGCTAAGACATTTCTCTTTCAAAATTAACAAAATCTATAAATAAATTTAAGAGTTTGTATGGCAAAGTTTATTTGAATTGCGTTGTTGTTACTTCTTCAATATAAAATCATGTTTTTTGTAGGTTCTGTAGGTAAGTCTATGAATATATTTGTCGCACTAAGGCATAATCAATGCAAGGATGTTCATCTACCTGTTGCATCAGGACGAATAAGTAAGTAGAAATACATCTTACATCTGTGTGCACCGATACATGAACGATGTACGTGCAGTGTGAGAGCATAAGAAAAAGAGAGAGGGAGAGAGTTTTGCTTGTCACCCTTACTCGCGATCAACCTCCTGTGAGTCCTGTGAGCTTATTGCACTATCGCTGATATATTGAACGGAACGACCCCTACGTTTCACGGTACGCGGTGATGGTCTAACAACTTATTTGAAACCGAATTTGAACTATTTTCTGTTTCTACTATTTAAATTAGTTAAAACAATTGCTTAATTTCAGTGACAAATTATATAATATTGCATAATTCAAATTCAAAACTTTATTCCGTTAATTACTCAGTACAATATTACAGAACGTCAACCGATTCTATAGTACAAATAAATTGCGAATAAATATTTTTCGACCTTTGGGGATCCAAAAACCACTAGAATATGTTTTAGCATCTATTTATCATCATGTGATCTGTATCAGTTTTAAAGTTTGTTCCTATATTAAACATCGTAACGACTTTTAATAGTAAAACACTGAATGCTAAAAAATGGACTAGCAGCAAAAACGAAACAGAAAATGAAAAATTGTAAATTGGTTTTATTTATACAACTGAAGTTTTCATAGTTGGGTCAAGAGAAAATCTACGACCAGTGACTCTGTTCAGTGTAATTGTTTCTTAACCTACTTAATTACTAGTGTTGTCTGCCTGTTATATTCAATTCAAACTACCAAAATGTAAACTAACACTGTTCCATTTATCAATTGCTGTTAGTGTTATCTAATGTGACACGATCACACAAGGTCAAGTTAATGGTGTACAGAGGTCACTACCCTTGCTCATGTTTAATATCAAGTTTATCGGGTACGAAGCGAAATTCAAAATATTTGTGAGAATAGAAATCCAAAGACAGATTGTAGGTACTTGAACCCGATGCTCCTGGCTCTGCGTAGGTATGAGTAATTAAAAAAAAAACTTTCTTGTAACTAATAATTGGAACATAAATATTAAATATACATCAAGGGGTATGAACCTTTTTTTATGGAAGCATATCGGACCCGCCGCCATTTTGTTTTTTTTTTTAATTTGCAGCGCACGACAAAGGTATGCGTAGAGGAAGCATAAACGAACAAAAAACTTCAGTAGCATGGTCCCTCAAAATATCAGTTTACCGAGATATAAATAATATTTTGAGGTAAAACTCGACATAATAAGTAATATGATAAAACTACAATCATTATTACTTTTAGACCTATAACATGACTACAGGCGTCAGAATGTATCCGAATAATCATATATTATTATTATTACTGTTTATTGAAAGAGAGTACAACAATAATTAAATATTTTTATAAATAAATAATACCTTATAATTGTCATAATTATACCTACGCTAGTAGGTAATGAACTAAATGCAAGAAAAATATTTCAATAATAGACGCTTTCGGAGATATTTTTTATTCCAAGATTCAGTTTATTTTTATTTTGTAGATTTCTTGACTTTGGAATTCAGATAATTTTGTAAGACTTGCTTATGAACTTTTAAAATATTGATTTATATAATGTGCAGGTAATTATTATTAAGAATGCCACTGTTGCCGCAATCAACGTGTCCACCATCTGGGCTCAAGAAATACAAACAATGTATAAAAAAAATACCATCGACACGAAAAGAAGAAAGTACATATCTCAAAATAGAAGATTTATAACATTGTAATCCTTTTATTTTTAATTCAATTAAAAAAATATCATACATCGTTTTGTCAAAAAAAACTATTAATGTGTTTTGTTTTACGTTAATTATTTCATACCTATTTTAGCTTAATTAATTATGACTTATTAAAACTTCACATGTTAAATACGATGAAATCAGTCAGCAATCAGTAAGCAAGGGTTGTGCCGTGTACGGTGAGCGGTCTTGCTTCGATACTAGGATAAAAGGACTCACAGAAGGTACGAATATAGCCTTTGTTGAATCTAGCTGCCGACAGTATGAGTCAACTACTATAACAAAATGCAATGGATGAGGCGTTTTTCGTGCCACATCCATTCACCTATCATCCTCACTATCCTTGTCTACACTGAGTTTTATTACGTTGGAGAAAGGCAACGACTAGATTGCCACAACTCTTCAATTAAGGACCGCCATGAGTTCGTTACCATGGAACGGTGTTGCTGTAAGTTAACCCAGTCTTGTTGCCATGGATATACCCAAAACAGTACAAGGACAACATGACTTTAGAAGAAGTTTGCGGAAGTTGGTTTAACAAAACTAGTAATTCGTTAGTCTGCCATAAAACTTGGCGTTGCACTGCTGTGCACCAATATATTCACGACAAATCAGCTACAAAATGACGTATTTTAGGATTTGCGTATTTGAGATACCACTAAAGATAGAAAATTGCGATTTAAAACATTTCTTAAGTTGCTCATTATGACACTATGCTTATGTTTTAGTAAATTCAGATTGCGAGCATACCCTTTGTATTAAGAACCAGATGTTACGGACAAAACTCATAATTGGTTAAAACTAATTTCAACTGCAAAAGTCAATCAAAACTAGTTTTGCCTGCAACAAATACAATTCCGGCTAGTCCGCCATCAAACTTGGCATTGCACTGCTATGCACCGAGATATCCTACAACAGTACTAAAAGAAGGTTTTCACATTGCGCTTGCGTGGAAAAGTCAGAATAGCTGTTGCGTACTAGGAGGATATCTACTAGGAGATCATGAAGTAACATGAGCTTGAGCTATAGCAATGGCAGTAACAAGCCCTTAAAAAATAATTTGTTCGGTTTGCTTTCCATTCATTATCACGGTATATTACTCATTATTACGTTTTGTTTTGTTGAGTATGTTCATAATACATAATAATAGTTATAGGTGTGTTCTGTAAGGGTAAACTAACTTCTCCAAAAGGGGTTCATGGGGGATCAAAAAACTTGAATATGTTTTTGCTCAGGCATTTGCATCAAAATATTTTAACGTAGGTAATATTAAATAAAGTTCTAATATGGTATGTGATCTGTATCGGTTTTAAAGTTTGTTCAATAATATACATCGTAAAACACTGAATGCTAAAATACGGACTAGCAGGCAAAGTCGAAACAGAAAATGAAAAATAGTAAATTGGTTTTAGTTACAACTGAAGTTTACATAGTTGTGTCAAGAAAAAATCAACGACAGACTTGGACCAGCGACTCTTTGTTCACTGTAATTGTTTCTTAACCTACTCAATTACTGGTGTTGTCCGCCTGTTATATTGAATTCAAATTACCATAAATAATTTAATCGATCTCATAGGTGGTAAACTAACACCGTTCCATTTATTAGTTGCTGTTAGTGTTATCTAATGTGACACGATTACACAAGGTTAAGTTAATGGTATACAGATGTTACTACCCTTGCTCATGTTTAATATCAAGTTTATCGGGTACGAAGCGAAATTCACACTATTTGTGGAAACAGATTTTAGGTACTTGAACCTAACTTAACTAGTTGAGTTTCCGTAATTAATAAAATAACTGAAAACTTTCTTTTAACTAATAATTATTACATAAATATTAAATATACATCAAGGGGTTTGAACCTTCTTGTATGGAAGATGGCATATCGGAGCCGCCGTCATTTTGTTTTTTTTTTTTTAAATCGCGGTGCACAACGGAATTGTTATGTATTCGTAAAGGACGCATAAACGAACAAAAAATGTCAGGAGCATGGTACCCCAAAATGTCATGCTACCGAGATATTTGGAGGTCTTTACCTCGATCGTCGATTATGTCGATATAGATATATAATTTGATACAACTTCAATAAATAAAAATAGACTTATTACGTGACTGTAGGCGTCGGATTGTATTCAAATAATCGTTCCCATGTATATTATTATTATTACTGTTTATTGAAAGAGAGTATTACAATTAATTATTGATTTAAATATATAATACCTAATAACAACAGTCATAATTGTACCAACCTAGCGTAGGTGATAAACCAAATGCAAGAAAAGTTTTTCGATATTGGACGCTTTCGGAGATATATCACTTGTTTTTGATATTTTGGAATATCTACCTTTATTTTTTATTACAAGATTCAGTTTATTTTGTAGAATTCTAGATTATCGAATTCAGATTAATTTGTAAGACTTGCATCAACAGTTGGCCCAGTTGGTGGCCACCAACTGAGCCCAAGTTATACAAACCATATATAAAAAGTACCATCGACACGAAACGAACAAGGTTATTAATTATTTCAGAACAGAAGATTTATACCATACATCGTTTTGTAAAAAAAAACTATTACTGTGTTTTATTTTACGTTAATTATTTAATATTATGTTAACGAAGACGGTTTTCACGTTGCGCTTGCGTGAAAATGGGAAGTCAGAATGGCAGCGTTGCCTACTAGGTGGACATTTACTAGGAGATTATGAAGCAACATGAGCTTGAGCTTGAGCTTGAGCAATAGATGTAACAAAGCCTTTCTTTGAAAATAAAATTGATTGGGTTCGGTTACCTTTCCAGTCATTATCACGGTCTAGTATATTATCATTTAGCATAAAAAGGAAACTGTATTACTACTTCTTCTTTCGTTTTCTTTTATTAAGTATGTATATACTTAATAACAGTTGGCCTGTTCTATAAGGGTTATAGTTACCAACTTATCTCTCCGAAAAGAGATCACCTTTCGCTAGTACTAGATAGATAGATAGAATATTCTTTTTTGTACACCTAGAAGCTTAATAAAATTAAACAAATAAACTTAAAATTGTACAATAATTAGCGGTCTTATCGCTAACAGCAATTTCTTATTAATGGTACTATTTCTACTAACGACTTATTTGGATACTTATAATAAAGTATATATTCTATTTTCCATGTGTTATTGACAGAACTCGCTGTAGAACATTGTTCTATGTTTCTACATACATTTTTATTCTTGTTGCAGCACTTAAATAAGTAATTTACGTCGACCTGTAAAAGTTTATAATCGGCATTATTCTGTATAGTATTCATTATTTTTTTAACCTCGGCGTGTAGTTAGAGACTTGAATTTCTGAGGTATGGTATCGTGTTCCAGAAGTTCTTTATCAGTAAAAGTTTGTTTAGAATACTTTGTGTTACAGTTTCCTTGCCTTTATCAAGAAAATAATATTGCCTTTATCTTGATTGCCTTATGAAACTCTGACTGGTTACAATTGTAGTTCATCCTGATTAAAATTACTATTATTATTATTAACTACCTCAAATTCGGTCATCTTTAAATAAAAATACATTAATAATACTTACAGCTTTATTTTAATTAAAGTAACCTACACCAGAAAAATACAGTATTTTAATGTATGTAAATTAAAAAAACGCGGTGTATTTTCGAATGATGCAGGTTTTTTCTGCTGACCTACATTCTCCGTGTTTACTGGTACTCTAAAAATATTTCATTCATAAATTAATATTGCTGTCTCACACTCAAGTTGTAGTGTAATAGATGATCAACCGCCCCTACCCCCAAATGGCAAGGTGTGCATCATAATAAACATAAAGGTGTGTGAGTTAAAGATAGACTTCCTAGTGTTCATTGATTCCTAGTACATTGTATGCGTTTTAGTTCCAATGCTGCCTCCACTGTTGTCATACCATTGAATGGAAAACGGTGACCAATGGAATGGCTGAACGATTTAATACTTTCAGTTGTATCCAACACTGGATACAACTTAAAATCAGAGGTGGCATGTTATGTCGGATTCAAACTACACAAAAAACTGCACTTACCTTGTCTTATTTCATTTATACGCACAGAGGACTTGTGATATTCACCAAGACTATGACAAGATCTCCCTGGACCGTGGTGCAACCAAATTGTGATTGGGTTGGTAGACAAAGTTGTACTTTCTAACGCGTAATATTTTAAATTCCTGTGACTAGAATCGTTCTGTAACAGTAAGTATTACTAAAACAATAAATAGTTACTAACATGGAGCTCAAAGATAACATTACTTTTTATTTTTGTTTTTTTTATTTGATAAACATCTGTACAAATAATTACAAATATGAAATCTGCCAAACTGCAAAGCAGTTTGTCGGCGGCAATTCTCGCTTTACAATTCGAAATACATTTAATATAAACAAATTTTTTTCTTACTTATACAATAAATATATGCAGTGTATAAAAACTATTGTTGTAGCCCGCAGCCTCAATAAAATAAAAAAAAGAATAAGAATAACATCAAACTTGTAAAACAATAAATAGTTAAAAAGCTATGGGCACAATGAAAGATAGTTTTTTTAGATTTTTTTTAAGTTGTTTTTTTTTGATGTTATATGTGCTATCAACTGCGGCGGTAATTCATTCATGTGTTGGTACTAGGTATCTTCCTGTGCGTTTACCAAAATAGTTTGTCATTCTTGGGACAGACAGTTTCTTCTTTTTAGATAGGCGGGTTGGGTAGGTATGTTCACGTTTGATTTTGTAGTCTTCATTTTGTTCAATTATAATATTCATCTTGGCTTTTTCACAAACTGGTAGTACTTTAGTAATTTTAAATCCTATATACATACATACATATACAATACAAACTGCATTATTTTTTCATAAGTGCAGAATTATTTAAACACTAGTAAAGACACTAGTAAATTTCATACTCACATTACAGAATATCTATTCATTGATAAGTTATAATGTTACTTTTTACTGATATTTCACTAATATGCACAACATAAAAATATTATGTTGTGCATAATATTAGTGAAATATCAGTTTAGAATTATTTTTCACAAAAAGTTACTCAATTACAATCCAAGTCCATGAATTGAAAATAATTATTGAAGTCCATTAATAAAGTTTTTATTTTCTATTAGTGTCTTGAGAGAATCGCATGCAAAAACTTTATCTACATTATGTTTAAATACTTTTTTATTCCCGTTTCAGCACAGAAATAACTCAGTGACGTCGTATTTTTATCGGTATCGCTCTGTATCAGTTTCATAATTTCTAAATCGTCCGCTTATAGGTAGAGCTTGTTTGTATTCCTTAGGTATGGTGTGGCACGCCAGAATTTACCAAATAACTGTCGGTAGAAGTTAAAAATTTTTTATTTACATCTCCTTGCCTTTATCTCGATTCACTATTTAATTGTTATAACCTTTGTTGCCAATACCTGAATTTAATAAAACATTAAATGTTTCTTGCATCCTATGCCTTCATATTATTTGTTAAAACGAATAAAAAATGAAATGTTATGGCATTACAGGATCACAGAAGTT
Organism: Acronicta alni; assembly: GCA_964056405.1. Classification (NCBI taxonomy): domain Eukaryota; kingdom Metazoa; phylum Arthropoda; class Insecta; order Lepidoptera; family Noctuidae; genus Acronicta; species Acronicta alni. The sequence goes on from OZ043913.1 coordinate 19,152,868, forward strand.
TTTTAACTGTCTGGGGAATGTAGTGAATGTGTCATTCATTATTGTTGTGTTCATTTTCTATCGAACATGAAAACAAAACTACTTTATATATTCACGTATGTACCGGTGGCAATACAAGTGCCAGTGTCTTAATACCATAGGCAACCATTGCTGATTATAATGGTGTACACAAAAAGTACCAAGTCTATTTAATTATTAAATGTTTTATATTATAAACAATTCGCAGTATATGTAAATTTTATTATTGTGAAGCCCAGCAATGAATGCCAGCTCCATTCATTCGAGGGGATTCCAGTACTAGGATAGCATACATCAAAAGAGATGTAGCCATGAAATTCTAGGAACTTGGGCAAGATTTCTATAAACAGTCTCGCTAGCTAGGTTATTTATATTTCCTTCAATTTAGGAAAAACTGAAAGTTTTAGACAAAGATGAATGGAGATAAGTTGCGTTTGACTAGTCTAATTTTTATCGCAAAAATTAATTTTAGTCATGATTTTAAGTTTTCATAATAATAAATATCATCACTGTATTTCCAGAAGTACTAGGCAGAGCTGTACTATACCCACAAACCCCCGAACTTGTAAAACAAAATATAAAATAAGTAGAACACCTAGTCGTCACGTGTTTATGTGTTGTGTCAATAATAATAATAGGGGTTAAAGTATGAAATTGCCGTTTTATTGTAAAAGGTACTTCGAATTGACATAGAACCTTCATGGTTTGAGATTTTTGAGTAAAACTTTATTCACATGGTACCTATGAAGTTCTTTTTTTAAAGTTATTTAGCGAAGAAAAAATTCGACCGCGGGCAGGATTCGAACCTACGTCTTCCGGTTAGGTACACCAGACGCTATGACCGCTAAGCCACCGCGAGTCCCACCCGCCATGACGAATTTTGCCTTCACATTCAGAATTTACGTCTTTATGGTGATGTCAGTAACACCTATTGAAAAGCTTGCTTTTCAACCGACACGACTTACTTTACAGTTAGTTCAATGTCGAACGATGCTACCTTACCTACTAACTATCTTTTTGTATTTTTTTATGGCATTTTCCATACTAAGATTTTAAAGTTATTTAGCGAAGGATTCTTCTTTTAAATGTGCAACATTCGATTACCGACTTTCAGTTGTTTTTTTATTTAGCTTAGACAAGAAAGACGGATACTTCGAAAATTCGAGTGATTTTTGGATACGAATTCCGACGCGAAACTAACGCGGTAGAAACAGCTCACAATATCAATGTTGCGTTTGGAGCGAGGACTGCTAATGAACGCACCGTGTGATTTTGGTTTATACGCTTTCGTTACGGAAACTTTTTATTATTATTTTGTGGCAATTAAGCCGTTTGCGACTATTCTGCCCAACACAGATGAATAACAATGAATTGAAAGAGATGGTGGAACCCGATCCAAGCCAAACTACCCAGGAATTAGCGGCATGGTTTAACGTTACATTACCAACATATTGACTTATTTGCGTCAAATCAATAAAATAAAAAGATATATAAAAAGGGGGGTGCCTCATGATTTGACTGATCTGCAGAAAGAAACGCGTGTTGAAACTTGTGTGGCCTTGTTGAATCGATACAGAAATTAAGGAATATTGGATCGAATTGTGATATGTGATGAAAAGTGGATTCTTTACGATAATTGTAAGCGAAGAATGCAATGGCTGACCCCAGGTCAAACGCCGCAAAATTGTCATAAAGCAAAGCTTACCAATAAAAAGTAATGGTAACTGTTTGGTGGTCAGCATGGTGTTATTCACTATAGCTTTCTCCGATCTGGTCGAGCAATAACGGCAGATGTCTACTGTGCCAAACTCCGAACAATGATAATAATAATAATAAAGTACTAAAGTTTATTGTTGTTCAAAAAAAGGTTACATTTGATATCTGTATGGGCACTAGATCCCGCACTAGGATACCCTGTGTTGCAGGATCTAGTCTCTTTCGACAGGTTACAGGTTGTAAGTTATAATACAAACAAATGCAATGCAGCGTTCATCTTTATGTTCTAGGATATTAATTCAAGAAGTATACGTCTGTGTGTGTTTGTTTATGTATGTGGATGAGTGTATTGTGTGTGTGTGTGTGTGTGTGTGTGTGTGTGTGTGTGTGTGTGTATGTGTGTGTGTGTGTGTGGATGTGTGTGGATTGTGTGAGTGTCAGTCAAAAGTGATAGCAAAACTAGCAGTGAAACAGCCCCGACTCATGAATCGATCTTCACCATTATTGCTACTATGATAACGCGAGACCTCATACATCACGAAAAACCGTTTTATCTTCACAGGAACTATAATTAGAAACCATTCGTCACTCTCCGTATTCGCTAGACCTTGCTCCAACAGACTACCATTTTTTTCAATTTTTTACGTAATAAAAAGTTTTCTTTCAGGAGGCAGTACAAAATGCTTTCACACAGTTTGTCAAATCTAGATCAACAGAATTCTTCTACCTTAAAGGCATAAAATGACCTTCCTATTAGATGGCAGCAATATGTAGATTATAATGGTCATTATTTGATTAAATAAATATGTTAAATAAAATAAAAAATAAAAACAGTTTTTCAGTACAAATCGGAAATTTAACCCCTAATATATATAACCTCCATCTCAATGCATCTTTTTTCTATGATAATCGGTAATTTTCAAAGGCAAACCGGGGGAGGATACGGGCGGGATACGCATAAGTTCGCATCTCTACTAGGACAGCATGAACCATAACATATTCAGGAAATCTTCAGCGCTTCCCGCCTAAAATTCTGTTTATTTCATTTTCTTGTATTTCTGATATTGTACCGTCCCTCACGCACAATAAACAGTACAGTTCTATGTTGAGAAAGATGGCACCAAATCGGGAGTTATTGCTTAAAACCTTCGTTATGTTCTGTGTATCAATCAAACAGGAAAATAAACTCTATAGTAATAATTTCAAATTTCTATTCCAAACGACTGCAGTACTTTCTTTCGCCCTTTTGAATAAAACAACTCAATTGTGTTTGTGTTGTACAGTAACAGAATCTCCGCTGCTTTATTATTACTTTCGTAGCACGCAGCCACCGAGCGCACTTGGCGTGTTCATTGCGCCAGGAGCACCCAACTGACTTATTAAAACTATGAATCCCAAGCATTAATGATGAGTATAAAGTTGTATGTTGTCGTTACTGGAGGGAGAGAACACGTGTGTTTGCTACATAATAAACCTGTAAATGATACATTTTTTTCACAATAACTATACTTTAGTTATTGTGGAAAATGTATCATTTATATTATACGTAGGTACAGATCAATAATTTTGCAATATTTTATGGACTTGAAGTATTTAATCGATATTGAATCATAACAAAAAATACAAAAAAATTCACTATGTTACTCGTATATTCATTTAAAATATAACGTGTACCAAAGTGCTGAAATAATATTGAATGCAGCAATAACGTTCCCGGATAATATTAAGTAATGATGTTCGGTCCCTCTTCTTGGACAAGTCCATAAAAGTTGAAACCTAAAAAGTTGTACCTGCATTCAAAGTCAGTCAAATATTTTATTTCGATTAGACTATTAAAATAGCACTTACGAAAAGTCAAATCTACATAATTACAATTCAAATCAGTCCGGAATTTGTAATGCCATGTACTTTTCCACGTTTTTTCGTCATAAAATTCAAGTCTAGCTCTATTAATAATATCATCGGATCAAGTAGCGAATGCACCCTAAATTTTCTGTTTCTCTAGTGCTTGTAGCTAAATAATATGGTTTTGGCGTCTTTACGGCCAAAAAATCAAAGATAAGCAAAATTTAAGCTACCACCAATTTTATTTTATTTATATTTAATATATTTATTTGGCTTACTAACAATTGTTTACACTGAATAGTATTTACAGTAATATATGATAAAACAATTATAATGTAACAATCTCTTACAAGTGAGCACCGCATGCGTTAAATTAGCAGTTTAAGGTGACTTTATTTTTAAATAAAACATGCATTTTATTCGTTCTTGTCAAAAAAAAAACAGATTATCTCTAAATATAAATAGCTGACATCATGTAGCTGTGATTAGAGCGCCATATACTACTAGAAATTATACATTCCTAGCATACTAGGAGTGTATAATTTCTTAGGAGTTTAGTAACTGGCGCTCTTATCACAGCTACATTATGTTAGCTATTTATATTTAGAGATAATCCGTGGCGTACGGGGTGTGTTTTTCCGTACTACCTTGATACGCCATGGCAGTCGGTTAAACGTTGGTCAACCTCACAGAGTTGACTAACGATTTGACGAGTGACTGGCGAAGCCTTCAAGACCTCTGTACTCGCTGTAGATTGTCAATATTGGGAAAGAGACATTAAATTTTGTAAAGACAACCTCACAACTTTCAACAGGTTAGCGTTGCCAAACTCGGAACTAAGCGGTTACCAGTACATTTTCTATCCATTTCTGATAGGTGATAGATAGCCGGGTACCTGACCTACTTTGAGGCGCGAGGCATTTGTAGGGACACCTGTCCATTGGTGGTTGCTAGGCGTTTGGGAATCCCGTCCATTGGTGGCGCCTCGTGGATGTACGCTTTTCTTCTCGAGGCCGTAGGGTACTAGGAGGCAATAGATGCTGGCGGATATAGAAATTAATTTGTTTGTTGTTAATCATAATTATATTTGTGTAATCAATCCTATCTAATATTGATTTTGCAACTAATGCTTATTAAAAAAATGATTAAACCGAAATGGTTCAAATTATACTATAATAATCGGCTAACAGGTTCTTTTCTATTTTTTTTATTAAATCCTACCATAATCATAATAAAAATAATGGAAATGTAAAAGAAAATTATTTAAAAACTGTAAAAGCGTGGCCGGCACATTAAGCGACTCGAAAGCCCGACCTTCATATTTCAACCCCGAACGTGATGCTCTATCCAATCTGAGCTAACGTGCTGAGTAATAATGTTAGCCAAATATGTTATCTGTATCGGCCATTTTTAACAGTAAATTCAGTGGCACTTGATAGCACTCATGTGGGTGCTATCATGTGCCGCAAGTATCGGGCATGTCCCCGATGAAATCTTTTGCGGAGGAAAAGCGACCTAACAAACGAGCAAATGTTGTCAGTAAGAGATCGCTTTTAGCGATAAGACCGCCCATTGTACCATTCTATCATTTAATAAACATCCACTTGGCCTTTGTTTATGATGTACAATAAAGAATATTCTATACTATTCTAAATATATTGACGGTATCTATATTTAGAAGAAGTTTGTTCTATATTAATCGTATCAACTTTAATATAATAAACTATAATTACTTGATGCTAAAAAATGGATGAAAGAAATAACCAAAAAGAAACAGAGAATGAAAAAATTACAATTTATACAGTAGTGGCAAGAAAACTCGGCTCGGGGTTAGTGTAAACGTTGCTAAGATGATTTAACTATAAAGTTGTCTGCCTGTCGTTACATTGAATGCATATTTCCATATTTATTTAATCCAACTATTGTCATTTAGTACCTTCTATTCGCAGTCGTTAGTATTATCTAAGTGACATGATTAATAAGGTTAACTCAATGTCGTACAGATTTTACGCTAGCTCATTTTTAATATAATAATAATAATAAAATAATATTTTTGGAACATTTTATACACATCACCATCTAGTCCCAAACCAAGCAGAGCTTGTACAGTCAACAACAGAGTTAAGTATACAGATAGCAAACGAAATATGCATTTTTATACAGATATCGATATAAATAATTACACACCAAAGGGTTAGGTATGTAGCTACTTACACGTTACTACGTTTTGACACATATTGCGTGATACATTATTACACTATCTTTATCAAAACACAGATTATTAATTAGCTGCCTGAATACCTAACTCCTTTGTTGACCGCACTATGGGAACTAGACAATGGATATAATACTTTTATACTTTTTTTTTTTGTAAATACAATCATACTTATAATTTGAAATAGAATATTGATTCAGTATGACGTCGTCCGAGTTCGTGAAAAAAGTTGGCCATGTTTAATGAAAGAGATTTTAAATTGTAGGTATTACATTTAATTTTACAATGAGAGGCATTATTCAATAAATAATTAATTTACGTAATTCATCAGAAATACATTATATTTCCTTGGCAGGGGCTATTCCAGTAAGAGCATGTCGGCTTTTTATTCTAGCATGATTGTATCAATCTGCTACGACGACGTTGTAAGCATATATTATGCTACGACGGCGTAGTATTTGTTACGACATCGTAGTAATCATCTGCTACTAAGACGTAGTATTTGCTACGACAGCGTAGTAACAATCTGCTACGACGACGTAGTAAGTAACTACTACAACCAAGTGTGAATAAATTTTTACTTTCCTACGGCAAAGTTAAAGTAGGATAATGATTTCGACTGACTTTATAGAAGTGGTGTATTTATAGTGGTCAATTTTTTAGTACTTACTCAGCAAATTTGATTTGATTTACTGCCATTTTCAATAACCGATCGATATCTTGTTTTCCCGATTACAGATAGAATTTTGACACATTTTGTATAGAGCTTAAGTTAAATTCCTATCTCTTATAGGAAAAAACAGATACGGATTGGTTATTGAAAGTGGCCGTTAGCGTAATATATATAAATCTAGAGTGGTTTTATGCTAAAGTCGAGAAATTAAGAAAATAAATTAAAAAATAATAACTTCAAAACTACAAATTTTCGTGGAACGTAATTTATGTTGCGTTTGGGTAAATCCATAGAATGTCCTAGACATATGATGGACTACTTTAAATGGGCCATCTTGTATATAGGTATGGTTATCTGATTCCTCATAGTTCTGAAATCACATCATATTTGGGTAGTCATTCAATAATAGTTTACATCACAGTTTTTATATAACATAATAATAATTTCTTTTGACACTTTGCGTATCTACGTGACATGTGATTGTATATAATTATACAAAGTTTTACCTCCTAATGTATTGCCGGTTTTCAAAATCGCTATTTCAAGAATATTTAATACATTCTCGAAATATCAACCCGTTTATAAATCAGTACACAGGTTGTTAAAGTAACCCGATTTGCTAGGTTGTTATAAAAATTGAATTGCCTGTAGTACCATTATTGCATATTATAACTGTTGTAGTAAGTAGGATCTATTATGTAGGAAATGGTTCACTTTCAAACATAACAAATAACAAGAGGTGTTACAAGTTTCAAAGAATTTGAATTATTTTGACCAGATTATTAAAGCAATTACATCTTATTAAAAAAAAAATGCATCATTTGCAACTTAACGACTGAAAACTGCATTGGAACTCATATGCTTGGGCCTGCATGCAATGTACCAGGAAACTATTTACGCAAGGAAGTCCATATTACACCAACCAGGGAGCATTCAACGTGTCGCAATGCACACATTTGCATTTGGAGTTGGGGGGAGACGGTGCAACGTGGGTAAGAGACAGCAACATATCAGACTGTGAGCGATCTAATGAATACAAGACAAAGTTTTAAAAGACTAATTTCACACCAGTTCATGGAAAATGAAGATATAATATGGATTTTTCTTTACTATTCTCATGAACGTCGATTCTCCAGGTATTTGGCGCTATGAACAACGACCAGAGAAACCAGTCCCCGAATAAATGGTAAAAAATAAAGAATTACTTACGTAGTTTATTTATTGCAACCAGATATTTTCTCAGACTTAATCAGACCCAATTAATTGGGCGCCTGAGAGTCATAAAGTTTCTCTCCCAGTATCTATTAAATACCTAATACTGTAACTGCACTGTATCAACTAGTGTTTAAATGATTTGGCATTCTTCTCAAAAAGTTCCAATAACGTATCTGCCATGTGCCTAATTATTTTGGTCATGAAACTCTATCCAGTCTGAACAAATGTGCCGAATAGTATATATTATAATACTGACTAAAAACAAAATCTGTATCGGGCTAAGAACCCCTTCAACCTTGATGAATGCAGTTGCGAAGGGAAGCGGAATTTATTTTAGAAACATTCAATTTCGACTTCTTTAAAACTACACAATTACTTGGTGGATTTTGGCGAGGTCACCACCTTAACCTCCAAACGTACAGTCATGCATTTGATTGGTTTGCGTAAAAGGCGCAGTGACGTGCTACGTGGTCGGTAGCCTAACGTATTGATCCACAACCGTGGACAGCATCTGAAACACTAAGCTATCATGAAGCAATAAGATACCTACTGAGAATTGTCAACATTCACTTGCCGCCTCTCCAGATGGCAGACGATCCATGATCACTTTCCATACTAAAAAAATTACTTTTCTAGATCGGAATTTCTGACTCATATTGAGTTGAGCTTAAAATTTGATAGTCTATTTACGCAGCTACTACTGCTAGCTACGCATATTCTACTACTGAGCTACGTTATGAATAAATTAATTAACACAACGCAATTAAAAACTGTCTGTAAATGTTTATACATAATTATAATAATTTGTGTAATTGTTACGTTTCGTATATATAAACTTTCATGCATAATAGTGATTATTATTTGAATATAATAATAATTTATAATTAATTTATTTGGGGTACGTGCAGCTTTGCATTTTTTATCGGTGACAGTTTACTAAAATCATTATAGAGCTACAGTTGAGTGCGATCAGTGAAATATCTGTAACTAAATGAAACATTATTTTAAGACGTAATTTCATAGTTATTTTTTACGAGTCATTTTGTGGTATATAACAATATTTAACTACAATTATTTTCATTCATAAAGTAAAACTTTACTTAACATACCACGTAACAAGTAAATTTACGTCCTATAAGCCTTTGATTTCCTGGTACGGTAAAGATGCACGACATAACTGTCAGTCAACCAGTCGTTTGACCAATTGCAAAATTAATCTATTAATTGGATATATTCTGCGTTAGTAGTAATTTAGTTCCATTGCATTCAATAATGTAACATTCTCTATTATATCTACTATTCATCCCTTAATATCGTTAATGTATTTCTTAGCATTTTTTGTACCGTGCTATTTCGCGTATTCGATTTATATTATGTACTAGTCCTGAAAATAATAAAAAACAGAGACCCGATTACAGTGCCACCTATCAGGTCCAACTCTAATCGAAAATCACAATAGATTTTTCCAGATTCGTTCTTCGTACTTTGTACGTTGTTATAATTTGACAATTCTGTTACTTTATTTAAAATATTCAAAGAAGAGGCTCGTAGCTAATCTGATCTATAACAAAATAATGTTTACAAACTATGAAATTTGTTGTCATTTCCATTAAAAAGTAGCATTTAAATGTAGATTTTCGGGCACGTTGAGAATATTTCTCATTCATTGGAAATTGGGTACGACAAAACTTCCTCACTGGATGCCTTGGTAGCATTCTACATGGTCTGCGGAAATTGTTTATAAATGTTAACAGTCAAAGTTATACATAAGATATAATTGATAATGTTCTATGAAGGGCCCACCCCATCGCACAGCGCCACTGGCGGAGGGCGCGGGCAACTTTTTCGGGTGAAATGTTATTCATAGACATGTTGTGTTTTTATATATAAAGTGACCTAGAAGACCTAGAAGATTTTGTATCCAACTCCAACAGTCATGGGCTGTGTTTAAAAATGTATTTAACGGTAACTTTTCGCCCAGAACTAAATAAAATAAGGTTTTCCGTGTTTTCATTTCTTTATATTGCACTTGCGTGAAAAGTGGAAGGCAGAATGGCAGCGTTACCGTACATATTATTATATATAGGCTTAATAAGTAAGGGTATAGTTACCAACTTACATATCCGAGTACCCTTTCGCTAAACATAGACGGTACTTTTAATAATAATGAATAACGTCTTATGTAGTCATTGAAATGCCATAAAATACTTTGCGACTGCTACTCAGGAGATTAAAAGCCAAGAGACCTTTAACATAGCATAGAATAGTAGCGTAGTGGTCCCGCTTAGGATCACTAGACTAACAAGGCAGTTTTGCATAATATTGTAGAATATATTGCAGCCGGCATAACACAGGCACTTAATGCATAGCACGCCACACCGTGCACATTATTGTGAGTACATATCATGTTCTGCATTACATTAGGTCAACATAACACTTTCCGAAACATTAAAATTTTCCGTTCCTTTTTTTAACTGGCTAATAGAAATCCCGCCCCTTGTATCACTTCTATCGAAATATATCTCCGTTTCTGTTTTACATCGTCTGTTGTTATCGTATACATCCTGTGAGTTCTGATATCCTAGTAGACTTTGTGCAATAAATATTTGTTGCGGGCTTGTACAACTTTGTAGACGCTTTATTTAAACAAAGTTCATAATTATAAAACTTTTAGAATGGTATTATTAACCGACGAAAACAAAATGGAGGAGTCGACGCATATATTTTTTTAAAAGGTTTTAGTGCCGTATATTTTATTGTGGTTATTTATTGTGGTTTTAGTGTGGCTGTATCTTTGTCTGTTAAATTTTGGGTTTAGGAATTCTTGGCTTCTAAATGAAATAATATGTACGATAGGTACTTAATATAATCATCAACCCATATACTGTCCCTCTCCCGAGCACGGGTTTCCACTCAAATTGAGAGGGATTATTAGGCCCTTATTCACCAAACATTTATTTTTAATTATTTATATCCACCAGTAGTGCGCGTTGGCAGACTTCACACACCATCATCTCCGAGTCCAACAATGTTGGGGTCGGCGTCCAGTCTAACCAAATGCGGCTGAAAATCAGTATTTAACACGTTGCGACTGTCATCGGACTTCCGGAACCCAATTTCTGAGCAGTACCGATATCCTGAGGATATACTAGTGACATATTAATAATGAATTATTCCATAATAATAATTAATTATTTCATATTGATATTAATTATTAATATGTACTTAAGGCCATGTGCTGAACAAAGGCCATGGGGGAGCCCCATGGCCTTTGTTCAGCAGTGTACCTCCTGTGGCTGATATGATGATGATGATGATACACATAAATTCGAAAAGTCGGTACGTGCCTTGGATTCAAACTCAAGACCTTTGACTTGCCAGTTCAATGGTCACGTCACTAGGCTTACTAATCTATAGCAATACAAAATTGAAGAACAAAATTTCAAAATGAGATTAAAAAAAAAAGACTTGTACAGTGTAACTACAATGGAGCAGAGAATAAACATTAGGATTTTTTAGATTTATGCTACTTCGCATATTCAAATTTGAGGACATTCGTTTTTTAAGGAAAATGATAAATAAAAAACCTTAGGGTGTTGTACTTCGGCTACCATTTGTACTATTGATAAAATATGGTTTATAGAGATAGACAATATTAGATAAATTTCCGAGGGGAAAACAAAAAACATGAGGTAATTAGGGTACTATGCACAAGAAATGGTAGTTAGGAATTAAAAAAAAATATTAATTATTCACTATAAAATAAATAATAATGCAAATATAGCCTAACCCCTCTCATTCTGAAAGGAGCCCGTGTCCAGTCTCGATTCATAATGATATAGGAATGATTCATAATTATGAATATATTTATATTCATTCATATGATTCATAATAATTATGTAGAAACTAAATAAATTGACGTGATAAATTTTTAAGCAACTTACCTAGTTGCTTAAAAATTTAGTATAAATAAAGATTATGTTGCTGGCAAATAATTGTTTGTTTAATAACAGTGTTTGCTATATCTATTTAATTCAAAGTAAGCGTTCTTTATTAAATGGTTTCTTCAGTTTCAGATTGAACTGTGAAGGATAATAAAAGTACCACAAGTACTAATTTTCTTAAAAGGAGGTTCAAGTCTTATCAGCATCGTCCTTGAAATAGAACCTACACTGTTTAGCCATTCGAAATCATTTGTTGTACGTACGTTTAGCCCACACTAAAAATATTATGATAATCGGATTCAAGTTCCTTGACGTAACTTGCGGTAACCCCGACGGTGTGTTATGCGTTCAAGCATTTTCTCCGCCCAAAAAAAAAGGAGTTGCTTGGTATAAATCGTCATATAGTAAGAAAAGCGTTACGCAACCTCTCAAGACGTACGGTTCCATCCGGCGCAGTTCGGATATTTGTCGTCAAACACTGGCATTGTTTAAAATCTTATGAGCTGAGCTGTATCACATTCAGTGTTGAAGAAAAGGCGTGAGGAACCCGCAACCACGTTTCAATTTTTTTTAATTCTGCTGTATTTATGAGGAACAAAAGCGTCTTTTTAGATTAAATATTCTTTTTGTGTCCCTCCCTACTAAAATATCAATTTTCATTTGTCAAGAGTTAAAACTAAATAAGGTTTCCAACGCGTCAAATAAAATTAATGTTTTTTATTTAGCCTTTAAACACCAGTACAGGAGATATGCGAGGATGCGTTAACCCATATTATAAATACATGCCCGGCTACCTTAATTGTGGTTATTATTTTATTGTAAGAGGTACGTCGCGCAACTGAATCATAATCGCTATTTAGCGTATCTGGTACTAGGATAGCATGAACAAGAAGCTGTGGAATAGTTAAAAATAGTAATATTCGTAGTACTTTCACTTTTTATCAGCTCTCGTAGATATAGAAAAGGCGCCTCCCACAGATCAATCACAGTTTCATTGAATTTTGAGTGAACATTTAATCATAAATTAAGTTCGGTCTTAAAAAATTTAACCAACCACGGTGGTTGTGAGATATGTAAAATCAAGTTCTTGGTTCTACCTACATTTCGTAGTGACCAATTAATTAAATGTATTTATTTCTTAAATAAATAGAATGCCTTGCGATGCGATAAATTCGTTATAATTATGTAAGATGAAGTGCATCTTGCTGTGCTGGTAAGTTTAAGTATACCTATATTATATAAACTTTATATATGTACAGAGATATTATTATACTGCAAATCGTGTTGAAAACTAACAAATAAATTATAGTTAATTTACGAAATTAACTAAACGGACACTCAAAATCTCATGAATATCATTTTCCCTTTCTACACGGGAGTTGATAGAAAGTGAAAGTACTACGAATGATACTATTTCGAACTATTTCACAGCTTACGGTTCATGGTGTCCTAGTAACTGCCTCTGTAAATCATGGTATATTCATTCATTCGTTCGTTCTGATAAAATTTAACATAAAGTTGTTTACTTAGATTTAATTTATGGATATTAATTTGTTGAGTATTAACTTTTTCATTTTCATATAAACTTTTAGTACATAATATACTTTTCAACACACTTGCTCATAAAATGGCTCTAATTTCACCGCAATAGGCACATAATGGACACCTGTTATCAAACTGTGACTTTTTCATTGCTTATTATTCACAAGTGAGTTATAGGTTTTTTTTATTTTATTAGTTGTTGCTTTGTTCTTAAAAAAGTTTCGATACATGAAGATCGTGTTCAATAAATAGTACAAATAAATTAATGTACCTATTGCTTGCTCATTTCATGCAACTTCGTATTTAAATAGATAATTTCAACTTGTACGTTTTTAATAAATTAAACTTTCACTCAAATATAACTTTTGTTTCTCTGTAATAAAGAAAACTTTGAATTCCGCATTTTGTATGTGGCTAAAACGCTATCCGCGAAAAGCCAAAAAAAAAGAACCTTCATTCAATTAGCCTATGGCCGATCGCCATTATTCGCCATTGTTTAGGAAAACAGGCGCGTCAGCGGTAATCACCAACATTACACACTTGTATAAAATCTATTAACCGAGGGAATCCGCTCAATTGATCAAGTATATTTTTTCCTTTTAGTTTGTTGAACTATTTTTAAATAAAAAGTTGGCTTTGATGTTGCATTTATTAATCGTTGGCATGGGCCGGTCGCCTCGTGGACTTAGTATGTTATGCTAATATGAATTTTCTGCTGACGGTGGCGTCGTGAGTCGGGTTGCTTTATTCCGTATAACATTACGCTGTTAGTGGTCAGCTGTTAGGTTCTTCACAAAAAAAAAAAGGTTCTTTGAATGGGTAGAAGACTACTATTATTGTATTATTATTTAATACTATTTGCAAATGAAATCTTACTTGATGTATATATGTTACTGTAAAAGCTCGAACTGCAGTAAATCCTAAGATATTCCAGTAAAACCTAAGATCTACCAATTCCTAATGGTAAATGTCCCAAAAGGTTTGCGATTCGAACTTTTACCACCATTCCGTTGGTAAATCTTAGGATTTACATTAATGCACGGTAAATTTTGAAAAACAAACCATGTCATAACGTGCTCAGCGCATTGACTTGTAGCTTGCCGCCCAAAACATTCAGATTTGGTTCTGGCAACAATTTTGTCGAAAATTATTGGTTGAGCGGAATATAATAATTTATATTCAAACCAACATCTACCAGCTGACAGTGGTAAAACCTAGCATATACTGAATTCGAATGGTGAAAGCTCGAAAAAATCGTCGTATTTTCAGAAATACTTACATTTAAAAAAAAGATTTAAGTGTAAGTCTTAGGATTTACCGACATGAGTTCATGTCGGTAAATCCTAAGACTTACACTTAAATCTTAAGATTTACCGTAGTTCGAGCTTTTACAGTAACATATACGTGCAAACCACATGAGTTTGTAATCCCCCGAATAAAGCAGATTTTTACTTCACCTAAGAGGAAAATAAACATAATTATCGGAAAAAAACCATTAGTGATGCCGTTTCTAAGATTTTCACTTCATGAACCTCGAGTCGTACTTACTTTATTACTAAATATATAAAAACTACAACTACGTGGTTAATTAATATAAATATAAACTTATCTACACTACTAACAAACTAAAATTACAAAGTAAACTAAACTTATTGTTATTATATTAATTACACTTTCTTAATAATATATACCTATTTCATCATCATCAAACCATATACTGTCCCACTGCTGGGCACGGGTCTCCTCTCATATTGAGTGATCACTTTGTAGTCCGTCCGTCCGTCCGTGCATCTGTCAAGACCCTTTTTCTCAGGAACTAGAAAATGAAAAAAGGTATCAAGCTAACATTTATATAAAAGGTCTACTTTCCCTTAGAGTTGTGAAAAAATCAAAATGCAATCTAAAGATACAGCAGTTTATGCCGCAAATTTCCGCAAATTTTCGAACCTCGCAAGGGAATCAAAACCTACTTCCCGTGAACTCGGAATCTTGAAATTTGGTACGAAGCAACGTATTATTACGTAGCACTGATAAAGGAAAAATTACGAAAGCTGTGAATTTTTAGTTACGTCATATAATAATAATGTTTTTAATAATTTTACAGTTTCTACCCCTTTCCTCATGAACGCGTAGAGGTATTAAATTGAAATTCTTATCAAATACTCAGGTCTTATATCTTTAAGCTGCAACAAAATCAAACTTCTATGTCAACGCAATCAAAAGTATACCTACAGGTTTATACGGAACCCTCGGTGCACAAGTAAAAGTTATTTTTGATATGAGTTTCAACTTGATGTCTCTACGCGTTCATGAGGAAAAGGGTAATAAGTAGGTAAATAATTATTTTTAAAAAAATGTGATGTAACTAAAAATTGTAGGATTTCGGAATTTTTCCTTTATATGTGCTATAAAACATTGCTTCATGCCAAAGTTCAAGATTTTAATAGACTGGAAGTAGCCTTTAGGTTTACAAACAATAAAACCAATCGGCAAGGTAAAGCTGCATTAGCGGCCTGTTTTGCATAAACTAAATTAGGTCAGTTCGCGCGGATAGGTGACCAACACCTATGACAATTGTTAGACTACTAACAACTAAGGCAGTACCAAGTCAGGAGCCCTAAAAGCCTGACAACCACTCTATCCTTCGAATATTGGTATTACCCAGCAATCAAAAAATCTAAAGACTAATGTTAAAGATGTAATCTTGAATGATTGATATAGATGATAGATCTATAGTAGTCGCTTCTTATAAAATACGATATTCAGCCGCAGACAGGAACTCGTTTCAACACATTTCAAAAAGGCCAGCAGGATGAAGGTCATAAATTATAAATTTATATTATTAGTATCAAGTTATTTTATATGTTTGATTATATAACATAAGTGTAGAAGTTCGAACACACGGAGGGTGTGTGATTGTATATGTTCGGTTACTATTAATGACAACTAAGCAGCAACCCTGGTGGAGGTCTGCTATAACATAATGATGGGCGGGAATGGACCGCAAAATCAACGCAAGGGTTGCTTGTTAATAATAATCAAATAAGATTATTATTAACAAGCAACCCTTGCGTTGACTTTTTAACTTAAAGTTGTTTTAATGCCAACTGATAGCATGCGCTACCGACCGGAGCGTTAGCTATCAGTCGACTGACGGCAAAACCAAACAAGCCGTCGACCTGCAACTCGATCATGCGCTGTACGACCGCCGCCGAAACGCAACCCGATGCTAAATTATAAATTGTTGTTTATCCTAACGATTTATGTTATTACCGTCAATCAATTTGATCCAATTTCATTCATTGCGATGAAAGTGAAAATCATACAGATCCTGAACTTCAAGTAGTTTTAATGTCAACTGATAGCATGCACTACCGACCGGAGTGCGTGTTATCCGTCAACTAATGCAGAAACCGAGCGAGACGTCGACCTGCATCCTGATCATGCGCAGTACAATCGTCGCCAAAATGAAACCCCTTGCTAATTTGCTTCTCAATTCCATTGTATGGTGCTAACTATTTTTTGCATTTGACAATCCATTTTGGATAGTCTAATATAGAATTAATTACTCAATCATATTATTATACAACCATTAACAATAGTTTATTTAGTTACTCCTCTAAGGTCCATTTTTAACTATAATGTCCTGAATTCGCTGTATTAGCTCTTGCAAGTCAAATTTATTATTTATTTTTTTGATAAAGTTGACTTGAGGCGTTCCTCAAGTTTTCTCCAGTCCGTTGCCACCTTTGTATAAGCAGGATCAATCGAAGGGATCTAATCTAGGGGCTAGGATCACAAGTCGGTGGTCAAAGTCTAACCTTTGTAGCGTCTCCAAAGAGCGTAATTCTAGGTTCAGGAGGGCTATGTCGACTTCTGGACGATGGTCAGACTACACAAGTGGAGAAATGAGTGGGCAACATTTGCTCATCAAAATTGAGCAGGGTGCTCAGTTTATCTAGCGCTCTGCCTTTGTGGTTGTTCGAGTGGTAATTCAAAGCCACATTTTTGGCAAAGTTCGCTCAATATGATAACTGATTCACCCAGGCCTACAAGGATGTCGAGGTTGGAGCAGGAGTGAAGCCTGGTTGGCCTAATACAGTAGTGACCGGTTTTGTGTCCGGTTGAGCCTACTCGAAATAATAGAGGTCTCTTTATGAGAAAGGGACGGGTCATTCGGTCTCATGTCCCTTTACTGACATGAGAGTGCTGCATCCTTTTGTGGTTCGTAATTCCAGGATTCTTCTGATCTTGATACTGCTACTGAGTTCTATCAATATATTATTATATTGATAGAACTAGAAATATCATATTTAATTTTATTCCCTTTCTCATAATCTATTCCTCTCACTCTTTGACATTCCGTTCCACACAGTTTCAATCCATTCCGTTTTCTCATCCTACATGTATATATTTAATCTATGCATATTCTTTACGGCTTATAACTGCGTGTGGCATCACAACTTATCCTATAGGAAAACCAGCGCTGTGGCATTAAGCTTGTGTTTAATGTCGCACCATTGCGAGGTAGAGGCCTGTTTTGGCCTCGTGCAGGGTTGCTGCTATAAATTTAATTTATTTTGATAATTATTTGTGCTGTACGAGTTTTGAAAAATGTAGATGTGCAACATATAGAATCTGTGATTCTTTGATAACATAATAGATAAGTTGGATATTGCCTACAATTATTATTTTAGAAAAAGGAGAACCGCTTTTATTTAAATTGAAGTACCTATATTTTGATAAATTTATTTGTCAGAAATATCCTTAAAGTTGTTTTTAACAAAAAAGCTTAATATTATATACTAACGATCATGTGACTTGGGCCTGCTCCCTGATTACCTACTATTTGTTAAAGTTAGCTCTTTTAGATTCATGAGTTACTAGTAACATGAGAGCATTGCATTCCCTTGCCAACGGATGCTCTCGCTCGGCAGCAAAGAGTACCTACCTACCAATTCACTATCTATAATATGTATATTTATTTCAGTTCTCGTTCACTCCAAGGCTAAAAAACAAGGATAGTGAACTCAATAGCCTCTGCAACGAAAGCTTAGGGTACTAAATCTCAATGTAATCTATAACTTTCAATAGACTTTATTTTTTAGGCAGTCTTTTTTTAAATTACGTTTTAAAAACCTAAAAAAATATTTTTTTTGGAATGTAGCTACAGGGTTTTTATAACAATGAACGAGGTATAGAAAAATATTATTATGGATACGGTGGTTACTGATCTTTATTTGGAATAGAAACACAAATTAACATTATTAATAAAAATAAATGACATCGAAGTTACCACATAATATGATATTGAAATTACATCGACATTGAATGAAATCAAGAATAAAATTACGCTAACTGGCATCGAATTATCAAGCAAATAACATTGAAATTACAATAAGTTACGTAAATTACATCACTGAAACTATAACTAACATTGAACTAAACAACACATAGATATATAAATTACTACAATTTACTTAAATGAAATTTAAAAATAAATGTCTTCGAAGTTACGATAGATGACATTGAAATTACATCGACATTGAATGAAAGTACGCTAACTGGCATTTAATTGTCAAGCAAACAACATTGAAATTACAATAAATGACGTAAGTTACATCACTGAAACTATAACTAACATTTAAATAACAACACATTGATATAATAAATAAATTACGACGATTTACATAAATTTATATTACGAAATTTAAAAATACATAATATATTAATAATAAACTATTATTACATATTTTGTTATTATCTTTTAATAAATATTGGTAATTAAACCAAAGGTCATAACATGTACTTTAAGTTCTTTTTGTATTTTTTCTAAGAAGTGTATGTATTTCGAATTAAACTGAAATTAAATTGAATTGTGGTCTGTTATTAATATTCTTACTATTTTACTAGCACATCTATTGTTTCTATCATCTCAACATCACTCCAAGGATGTTTGACAGAAAATGCCGTATGACATTAAGATCGTCTTTGTATTATTATTATAAAAATAATTGAATTTTATTTAATTATGTTAAATAAGAGAAAATGTATTTACGAATGTATTAAGTTCATGTTTCAAGTATATATACTACAGAAACAGTCAATTTAAATACAATTACTTGTTCGTTTGTTAATGTGGTATGTGGCAAGTACCTTCAGTTAGGTAGATCCATCTACCTATAACAATTTTTAGTCAATATTAATAAAATGGTTAATGAAATGGGGACTCTAAAAGCCTAGAATTGACATTCCACCAGACTTTCGCTTACTGATGGTACCGAGTAAACGCCACGTAGAAAATCGGTGCCTAAAACAATGAGTTAAAGAAGACCTCTGCAGTTGATGCCCTCTGTACAAAACACGTACGTATCTATCCTGTTCCTTTTGAGAACTAAAGTATTATAATTATAAAAGCCAGCACTGTTGGGCAAAATCAGAATAAAAATTATGTCAAGCAGTAATCGTCGTTACACGTCTATTCAAATAGGTTTCAAAATGCATCTTTTGCGCAACAGTTAGAAAAAAATAAGTGTTAATGGGGGGCAGTAGGTTCTGCAATAAAACTGTCAAAATCGGAGATATAAAAATACTTCAGATATTAACTTGAAATCGGCGACAGAAGGATTTTTTGCAGGGTTGACACACGACTTGGTCTAGACTGACCTCGGTTCGGGTGCCCAAATCATCATTCAAATAAACAAATGGAACAGATTTCCGGTAACCAATCAGATAGTTATAACAATCCAAGATACTTGTCACATACTTGAATTTTTGGTTATTTATACGATAACGATTGTCGGATTCTTTCCCTAATGCAGAGCACAAAGCACTGATGATCAGAATGCTGTAAAATATGAGGAAAGTAGTCAAAACTATGATATCAACCCTTAAATCACAGTCAGGCATCGTCCCTGTTGACTCGGGTTTTAGGGGCAATATCGGCAGTTCAATACTGCTTTCATAGTCCAATGTATTCATATCTTTACTGTTCTTTTTAAACGCAATCAATAGTCAAAATATTACAAGAATTGTTAAGAGACGAATTAATTGTGACGAAATGAGTAACGCGATACCAAATTATTACATATATGTAATCGATTTTATGTTAATTCTTCATATGCGAGCTTTTACACGTAAAGTAAGTGAAGAAAAATAATATTAGAGCAAGCATAACTAAAAAAACAGCTATTAAGTATAATCGGTACATTTTGGTGACGTGCAAGCTTTTTTAGGCGCACGACTCAAGCGCACTGCTGTTGATGGTTTCTTCTTTTCGTGCCAATAATAAATATTTTATTATTACTTGAAATTTCCTGCTATTGTAAAATTTGAATCTAATTTCAAATGTTGAGGTTTTTAAATACTATCTTAACAGCCAATCCTTCGAATGCGATGATGAAATCTAAATTTTTTATTGAAGCAACTTCACAAATGTTCAATGTTTCTGTGATTAGTTCGCCTATTTACTAAAAATTCCGATAACAAACCACTTTACCAGCACACTGAAAATAAAAGAAAGAGGTTTTAGTTTAAGAATGGCATTGTTATCTCTAAATAATTATAAAACAAAGTCGTTTTCCGTTTGTCTTTCTGTATCTCCGCCTATTTTTCAACCACACAATGGATTTAGATACGAATCTTTTTATATGTATTAGATTGTTTCTATCAAAAATATCATGCATGTTTCTGCCTTGTTTTTATAATACGCGCATGATATTAGTGCCTCCATTAATTAGCCGGGCTAGGTACCTAATTACCTAATGGTCATGCTATATATAAAAGGAAATCTTTTCATACGATTAGGTCGGTAGGTATGTTGTGTATCGCTGTTGTAGAAAATTTTCCAATTTTTTTTCTACCTGAACGGTTATGCAGACGCTTACACCTACAGTTCACTTTTACGTTACAGTTTTGGAACACTGGGGCACTTTGGGCTAAAATAATAATAATTATTATTTTTTTACAGTTAGATACAGTGATATCCTAGCGACCTGACTATTGGACTGCCAAGTCAAAGGTCAAAATCCAAGGCACGCACTGTTAATTATTAAATGTGCGTATTAATAATTAATTTACAACTTGCTTATACGGTGAACATCGTGAGGAAACCTGCATGCCTTAGAGATTTTTCTCGACGGTGTCTGAAGTCAGCCAACCCGCATAAGACCACCGTGGTGGACTATAGCCTAATCCCTCTCAATCTGAGAGGAGACTCGTGCCCAGCAGTGGGACAGTTTATGGGTTGATGGTGATTATAGCAGAGGAAGAGTCTATTGTCATTAACGGAGCATAAATATTTATTCTAAGTTGCTACTCAGAATTTCATAGAGAAACGAAACAATTTGCTCGTGTTGAAAATTCAACTCAGGACCATAAGGTCCTAACCATGAAGTCAGCAGTAACACTTGCAACCACTAGATAAAAGAGAGGTCAAAGTTTAAAAAGACGGTAAATCCATTTACCTTAACAGCGAAGTCAAAGCAGCAGTATTACTGATGATGATTACTGTGTTCCTGTTGGAAGATTATGTTGCTGGCTGTGGTTTCGTAAATTTTTATTTTTATTTTCACTCCCAAGTTGCCTGAATCATCTTGTAGGTCTTAGTAATCACTAAGGGAAGACCCGTTTACAGTCTCCCCCAGGGATATACCTTAATAGGCTGTGCACAGGGGGGTTCTGGGTTGGCCTATTAAGAGGACACAGTGCCCTTCTCCATGATGCTGATGTGGTGATGTGGTTTTAGTGGGTAAGAGTCCCACACTCCCCGGTCTAACCGCGTAGACCGGTAGCTTTTTGAAGGTTTCCCCCTGAAAACAAAAAAAAGGTCTTAGTAATCATGCATCGTTTTTTATCATAGCGCCATTTCACCGATATAATTGAATTAACGAGGAGGTTTGCTACTATAATAATGCTTGAGTATTAACTTCGATGCCAAAACATAATGACTGTGGACTGGCTGACAATATTTATAGCAAAGAAGAATTATTTATTCTAAGCAAAATCAAAATTTTGTTTTATATACAATTTTTACATAACATAAATTGTCAGAGAGAAATTAATGTGTTGAAAGAAAAGAAAGAAAGAAAACTTTATTTGTACTCGTACATAAATCAGAGCAACATACAATGTTTACAGCAACCCTTTACGAGGCCAAAAAGGACCCCATCTCAGCAAGTTGTCTCGCAGTGTTGCTGGGGAGTTTATTGCACTGTTTCTTCTTCCCAGCTAAAACACTAGGAAGCAGTGAAGGGTGGTGGGCGTTAAAGTAAAAATGACGTTCAGAAAGTAGTCTATCTTGAATAAAATATTTCTCTGGGATTCGAACTCAGGCCCTCACGCTTAGCAGACATAGCATACCATCACGCCTTTAATCCTCGAAGGGTTAGGCAGAGGGGAAATAATGTACAGTCACAGTTCACTAGTATGTTTAGGTCTCATGTAAAACGAGCCTTTCGCCAATAACCGGGCACAAATCCAAATTCTGTGCTACTATTTTGAATTTCATAGAAAAACCCAATAACACTGCTCACCCTGGGAATAAAATCTAGGACATCTACCGTAACAGTCGAGCTTTGGACCACTACACTAACGAGGCTGTCAACGCACTTGTGAATATAAGTCCAATGAAGCATTTAGAACAACTGTTAAGAAATACTGTGGAAGGGTCGTTAACCCATACAATAGGTCGAGAATTGTAAAGCATTTATCACTAATATTGCATCAAGTAACTTCGATTCTTAATTGCCAGCCAAAAATGTTTGCTTTAGTAATTTCTCTCAAGAAGGGTCCTTTCTTCCGGAACCTTATTCATTTTTTAAAATAGCTCCCGCTCTAGGACTGAACCCTTGAGAGGATTTCACAGACATATTTATAAAGGTCCCAATAAGATTTTTTCTCTTATAATTATCTTTCATGCACAGACAGCGATCCGTTACATTTTTACTATATGTATAGATAATCATTATTTTATATGAAGTTTAGTAAAGTTTCAGTCAATGCTACTGAACAGAGAAAGAAAAGATAGAGATATATTGATTTTTGACATTTACGTGAATATTTAATATAAATTGAAATAAAACTACTTTGTACGAATTTTATCACGTTAAACAAACAAACGTTCGACGTGCTTATTTAAATTGACATAACTTTTTTATTTATGAACCGATTGTCATGAAACAAACACTAAATGTTAAATGAAGCTTACCACAATACATTAATCAGAGCAATATACAGTGATCCGTTAAATTTTTATTGTATTGATTAACGGACACAAAGTACACCCAGTACCCCTAGTACGAGTTTTTGATTGTTTTCGAATACGATATGTAGTTTCGTTTCCTTCCATACATTTACGTGCAGCGCCCCTAGCGGTAACGTGGTGGAACTAAAATCGGCAGTATGGGTTCAATCGAATCATAGTTAACGAATTCGATGAAAGTTTTCGAGCAAATTAATGCATTTTGGCAGTACGAGTTCGGACTTTGACAAGTTATTGTAAGTAAAGTTTGACGTATTCGAAAACTTTTATAGTTTTGGCACTCGCTAAGTAAATCTTGGTGAGAGCTTGCATTCATCTTTGATTATACTAAAAAATAATTATGTTGGCGAGACGTTATCTTGCGTGGAGGTTAGCTGAGGAGGCTGACCGTGATGAGGAGCGACAGGAGCTCGTACAAAGGCGGAGATTAAACGTGCCCAGCCGTATTTCCGACACTCACTTTGTGCAACGGTATCGGCTAACCAAGGAGGGATTTATGTACCTCTGTGATACCTTAAGAGATAATACTAATCTCAGGAGTTCACAAAGAATCTTATTGGAGACCAAGGTAAGATATCTTATTTCACATCACGTATCTAATTACTTAGATAGCTAGGGCAATCCGCAGGCTTATTTAAATCTCCATTCCTGAAAAAAAAGTTAGTAAGATAGACTTAGCAACCTAACACGTCTAGACCATTTTAAGAAAATATTGTCAATACCTCTCCATAAAATTGACCATCACTTCGAATTGCGATGGGCTGGTTCTCGCCATCGCATAAAAAATCACAAATAAAATATAAAATAAAAAATTGCGCTAAATAAGTTTTCAGATTTCAAATTAAATTGGTAGTAGGTAGTATTCTTCATCCAAAACGTCAATGTCAACCATATCGACGGACTACATTCGTCTCTTTTAGTTTGCCGGTGTGTAAAAGAGATGAAGTTATTAAAGTTAAATTCGTTCAATCGAGCTAGTCGATGATTGACATCGTGTAAACTCCATTCGAAAACTTAAACTCGTACTACCGATTACATCGAAAACTTTATAGTTCATCGAGCTAACCAAAACTATCATCGTTTCAGTAATTTGTAAACTCGTACTAGGGGTACAGACTAGCAACAAAATATCTGTGGATTACGCAAATATTTGTCTCGGGTGGGAATCAAACACATGACACCTGGCGCAACGGTGATGTCGAGGAGCCAAACATGCAGTCGAGATTTATATAACATGACATCATGTCACCTGTATTACACTTGTAACCCACCTCACCTCAACGTATCGACTGTCAGCCCCAATTCTTATCTGCTCATTCGACAGAATCTTTAATTTAGTATTGCAAAGTATGCAATGAATATTGCAAATCATTGTGTTTTATGCTTAGGTTATATTTAATATAGTACGGCAAAAGATTTGCTTTGTCCATAAGGTTTAGTATAAAAATATAGCTGGCTTACTAAAATCTATAAAGCTTTGGGTTTCACAGGTAGTAATGGACGGCTTATCAGAAATAATCTTAGTAAATAGGTCCTATGCTTTCAATATAGGTCCTATGCTTCCTGAAATGGAAGGGGTTAGGCCACAGTCTCCTGTTGCTAAGAAACTACAAACAATGGTATTAATTTGTTTTCGGTTTTTTTATTACACGATTCATCATCATCATCATCGTCATCATCAACCAATATACTGTCCCACTGCTGGGCACGGGTCTCCTCTCATATTGAGAGGGATTAGACTATAGTCCACCACGATGGCCTAGCGTGGGTTGGCAGACTTCACACTCCATCGAGAAAAATCTCTAAGGTATGCAGGTTTTCTCACAATGTTTTCCTTCACCGTTTAAGTAAGTGATAATTTATTATTAATACGCACATGAATTTGAAAAGTCAGAGGTGCGTGTGTTTGATTGAACTCGAGACCTTTGA
The DNA here is from genome assembly GCA_964056405.1 of Acronicta alni. Lineage (NCBI taxonomy): Eukaryota > Metazoa > Arthropoda > Insecta > Lepidoptera > Noctuidae > Acronicta > Acronicta alni. The sequence goes on from OZ043913.1 coordinate 19,178,226, forward strand.
CTTGGCAGTCCAATGGTCATATATTATCACCACGATATCACTGCTTATCACCATTACACGATTGTTACGTATCAAAACTGAATATATAAAGGCCTCATAATTGGGAAGAAAACAAGACATAAATGTTATAAATACCTTTTTTATGCGTCTTCTGAACCTTTTGGGGAAAACTGCCTTTGTCTTCTGATCCTGCTCATCAGTAACGATCTAATCTCTATCTACCAGCGTTTGACCTTTAAACACGGTGCGTTAAAGACTTTGTAAATATAAAAAAAAAGGAAAACAAGACTTCTTCCCTAATGACTACTCAAGACTGTGTCAGCAACTAAGAGCCACTGGTGCAGACTTAACGGTTACAAGATCTACCCCACAGTGAGTTGTTACCAGAACCGTCGAAAGATATTACTGAACTAAAAATCTCGAATCCTGAGCTTTTTATAAGGCTGAGTCACGTGGACCTACACCAAGTCGTAACGTAAACTCTTTTCAAATAAGTACATAAGTATTGTTGCATGTCCGTTCAACAAAACAGTTTTTATCAACTTTCGCAAAGTTTTGTCGGTGGTTACAACTTCATTTTATAGGTTTCATTTCTACCTGAATTAAGGTTGCGCCATATAGAAAGCAACTTATCGGTACAGCGTAGGTATCGCGTTGTCAGTTATGTTTTGTTTAATTACGACGCACGTCACACTTAAAGTGTGACGAAGCGCCCACCTCGTACGTACGTACCTCACGCACCGCTATATGACGTTTCTCGAGCAATTTCATAAAATTGTATCCTAATATAGTTTTACCAGTGCTGTTGGCTTGTTTTTCATGTAGTCGTTGTCTTAATAGTACATAGTAACCATTTCCTATTAATTTTCATAAGAGGCAATCTAAACGCGACTAGAATAGTGTGCATTTTCCATGCTAAATCCTGCCCACGGCCGAATTTTTCCTTTTCTAAATAACTTTAAAATCTTAGCATGGAAAATGCCAAAAATATACAAAAAGACAATATAAATATATTTTAACCCAAATGCACTAGAACAACGGTACTTAGTATCATTACTTTTTATAATAACTTACTCATATACTTCTTTTCAGCTAACCCATTAAGATACAGTTTGTGGAAATTGCTTAAGCATATTGCAAGAAAGCATTTGAATTGTTCACTCATATAGAATATTTGTAAAACGAAGAAGATCAATAAAAATGAACATATTAATTGATGTTACATGTTTTATTTTCTTCAACTGCCAGCTTACAACGTCTAATTAGCCTAATATTCAGCAGTTTATACGTAATAATTATGTTAAATGTATTTATTACTCGTCACTCGCATGTACTATTCAGTTCTCCGATTTGTTTTAGGTCCCACATCATAAGGGACGAGCTTATTGCCCATACCACAAATCCAAGCTCCGGGCTGCTACTGAGATTTAATAGAAAAACCTAATAACACTGCTTAACCTGGGAATAGAACCCAGGACCTCTAGCGTAGCAGTTGCACTAGGCAGACTAGCCACTTTATTTTACATAATATGTAGTATTACAATAGTGCACATTATTACTGTCAATACCTTTAGTAGCTATCTACTTTCTAAACGTTCGCTATTTGTAAGATTTTAGGTTATTATGAGTTTTATAAGTCTGTATTCCCGTGCGATGAGGAATAGCTAATGCAGAGAGATTATACGAAGGAATTATTTTTTGGTGGGACTCTTCCCCCATATAAAATAAATTATGTAAATGGTTTTTTATCGTTCATCTAGACAAGCCCTAATGCTGGCTTTTAAAATAATATTTAGCAACAATTTTATAAACATTTAGTTTATGGGGTTTCTAAACAAACTAACCTTTTTTATTTTGCACAAGACGCGGTGAACTGGTCACGTTGCGTTTACATAACGCATGTTGCCTTAAAGAAACACAAATAGCAAATTAACAATGTGAAACAGTCAAGTTCTGAGTTTGTACCTGAAGCCAACAATATTAGTCTTTTGTCCGACCCAATGACGTACTTGGAGCAGACTTTTAACATGGTACGTAAGAAACATTTGTCTCGAAAACGTGACTAAATTTTCCAAGATTTTGCTGGCAACAATTTACTCGTAGTCACTAATACATTACCTACAGAACATAATAATTAACTTGAGTTAATTGTTGTACCATAACATTCCGAAACATACCTATTTAGTACATAACCTATTTAGTACACCTCTGCCTTTTTTTTATAGTACGTAAAATCCTCATGGATCCTCTGCCACCGGGGAGGTGGCAGGGTATGTCGGACTCATCATCATCAACCCATATACTGTCCCACTGCTGGGCACGGGTCTCCTCTCATATTGAGAGGGATTAGGCTATAGTCCACCACGCTAGCCTAATGCGGGTTGGCAGACTTCACAAACTGTCGAGAAAAATCTCTAAGTATCTCTAAGTAATGCCGTTCATGCCGGCTGTCCTGTAAACAGCTATGAAAATTGTTAGCAAAAAGCACTACTACTTTAGGCAATAGTACCTAAGCACCTATAAAGTGTTAATTATAATAAATATTGGTACATGTGTACATAATGTTGACGAGAGACTACCTTGTGTTCATATTTTCCTGGTAGCTCTCAATATCTCCAATGCAGTTTTAGTGCAACGATCGTTTGAACGTTCGCGATGTTTGCGAGCATGGAATGCGTTCATTCTAGCCGGTTGTGTAACGCTCTTGTTTGATTAATATTTTTGTTCTGGCTCTTTAAAATTACTAAATGATAAATACCATCATGCTTGAATTACTACTACACAAGGATTAGGCAGAGATATACCAATGTAACCCACAGTTCCCCGGTAAGTTCTTTGCGATTTGTTATGTTGGTATATGTTTGCGATTTCCTTGACAGGGCGCCCCCTGTTACCATTAACCGGGCACAAATTCAAACTTCGAGCCGCTACTAAAACTCATAGAAAATCCCAATAACAATTTTCTCAACCTGGGTATCGAACTCAGTATGTCTAGCGTAGCTGCGGGCGTGTCACGCTTAGGACCGCTAGACTAACGAGACGGTTGTTTAATTTGTTTTCTTATATGAAAGGCGTAGCAAAGCAGCAAAAATATTTAGTATACTAATAGGTATACCTATAAAATATGGTATGGTTTAAAATAATTATAACTTTATTGATTTCTGACACTAGGCGAATTTTCGGCGTTTTAATTTTTTTGTTTAAAAGCTTTTATATTTTTCATTGAAATAAAACTACGTTTACGAATTTATGTAGATGTTAAGTACTTTAAGATGCCATCCACCCACCTTCACTAATTTTATGATAGTACATCCCCTAGAATAGCCAATTCGAATATTTTATAACAGTCATGTGGTAGTGAGAAGCCCAAAAAGCTTGAGATTTGCTTGGTGTAACATAATCTAATATGTATAAAAAAAACCTGGCGCTGCCAAAGCTACCGACTTATGTGAATTGTATGAAAAATTGTAATTAATAAGTTTTAATAATTTATTTTATTTCACCAAAAGTTTGCAC